>VSDK01012583.1:160880-196939 GCA_009767595.1 Symbiodinium kawagutii | reverse complement strand
GAAAAACCTGGAAAACTATTGAAAACATAGCTGGGAGATCGACGCTGATTCTCAACTGGACCCCATTCTCTCCATTTGACAAACGGGGGAAAAAGTCTACTATAAGATAACCTGGTGCGCATTAAGCAACTACCAGAATCCTAGATTTCTCCATTCTTGGTACTGGCTTGCATGTCCGTTGCTGGCTTCAATTACGGGTTTTTGCTACCACTACTGAAGACTGGTTTTTCCAATCAATTGTGATTTGTTTAGGAAAGTATTGGGGAAATCAATCATATCATATAAGTAAAAAGGCTAGTGGTGAGCGTGGCAGGGGAACAATCATGGAGTATGCTTGTAGGTTGAGTATTATTTGCATGTATGTCTATGCCCATGTGTTCAGTGATGTTTGGTGTAGGCTGGGGTGATTCTAGCCAATTTCCAGCATAAATTCAACGGAAATGATGTTGAATTTCGAATGAGTTTGAATGAGTTCCAGATTTTCATATAATCGTGCCCAGCAAATTTCCTCCCCAAATGGCGTAGGTACATCCATTTCATGATGCCTCAGTACGAGCATCCCAACAGAATCCTACCATAACCCCACGCATTCCCAATGTGTGGCTATAGCATGTTGCAGCATTTTATAGAGAACAAACCTCTGTGGCCAAAACGCATGCGGTTGAAAGAACTTGGCATTTTATAGAGAACATCTTTGTTCGAAGGGGCTGGTTGCTGGTAGGCATGTTTAGGCATGAAGCATTTTATAGAGTTCATGGTTTTCGCATTCTATAGCATTTCTGGTGTGCATCCAGATGAACTTGGCATTCCATAGCAACTATTTACTATAAAATGCCGCGCTAAAGGTGCCCGCGCACCATTCACCGGGGATATCACCCACATTTCTCAAAAAAATATGTTTTTCCTCCGACCATCCCAGCTGTTGGATCGATCACCGACCTCGTCTTCCACAAAAGGTGCCTTGTTTCTTGTTTTTGTGGCATTACTCCTGTCATAGGGATTGGTGGTTTCACAAGCTTGTGAGTAGGGGATTCCAATATTTAGGTTAACAAGGGATAATAACTCCAACAATCTTGGTTAAACCAGTACTGCTTCATTTGTCCACAGAAAGTCGGCATTGTTCCAATTGTTTGTCAATTCAAATTGAGACTATGTATGCATTGATGCTACAGATTCTACAAGGTGGGCCCGCAGTAGTTGGGTTAGTTCACCCCCTATAACTGGTAGTTACCCCTAGTTAAGTTAGGCAAATAAACCAACTTATAGATATTACAGATAGTTAACTGGTAGTTATTACTGGTAGATAGTTAGTTCTACCCCTAAAACTGGCAGGTAACCCTAGTTACTCAGCCAATTCATAGTGGTTACCCCTGGTCAACTCTGAGGGCTGATGATGACTGGCCTCAAGGTGGATGGGTTGATGGACGTGGGGTGCTGGGGTGGTGGTCCCTTGGTTGGGGACATGGCCCACATGGCCAGCTGGGTCAATGTTAACCAACAAAAATAGCTGGGTAATGGTTGATAGGGGATGATAACTAGCAACTATAGGGTATATATACCAACTATATGGCTATGGGTCAAGCAGTTAAGCAACCAACGTTCATGGGGGATTTCCACCAACAATTTTCATAGGGAAAACAAGCTGGTGAATAGTGGGGGAACCAGGGGGACGTCTCGGGTGAACTGACCCACAGCCATATGAAAAGCCATGATTGATGACCCGATTATAATCACAATAAGGTAAATGATAGAATAATGAGGTGAATGATAGAATGATGGTGAATCATCATAGACAATAACATCATAATAAGGTAAATGATAGAAGAAACTGTAATGATTACAATTCATTACATCGTAAATGACAGAAACTGTAACGATTACAATTCATTACATCGTAAATGACATGATATGGATTAACCAATGATCATGATAATCATAGACAATGATATGATATGGTAAATTAAACTACGATTCGTTTTTACTCTCTGGTTCCAAGATTGTTTTTCTCAACTTTGGTTCGATGGCAACATGAAAAAGGGTTATCCCACAACGCTTTGACGTAGCTCAAGATACTGAGTTTGCCACGCACGTGATATGCTCAAAGTCAATGATCCTGTACCATGAATCCTGGAAATCAGCCATTGAATGATCAATTCACCTGGATACCCTGAGTTTCAGTGTGAAGTCGTTTGGCTTTACACATCGTTTTTGTCGACCCACTATTTGCGATGGTTGGTGGCGTTTCCAGCATATTTTTCAGAGTCCAAGCAAAGACATTAAAGCCTCGAAAATTCATCAATTCATCATGGCTATAGCCATTTGATGAATTCAAACTATTATTATCAACTATCAAAATGAGGAAATCACTTGTATTTTAATCAATTGAATAGTTGATTAATGATACTATTAATAGTTATTAAATGGCTTTTAAGAATATTGATTAATGATTAATTAATAGCCATTAGTCATTAATTAGCCAAATATGGCTATTAATAGCTAATTTTTCACTGGCTTAATAGCCATTAATAGCCATTAATTCATAGCCAAAAATATTGGTTAATCGTTTCACCTCACCGTGCTATCACTGAGCCGCCGGAAGCTGAGAGCCGTGGAAGGACGGTCCCGAGCCGTGGAGCCGGGGCAGGGTTGCGTGATTGACGGTGGTGGGTCGACCGTGCCCCTGCCTGGTGGTTGACTAAAGATTCGCGAAGGTTGGGAAAATAACCAGGTTAATAGGTGAGATTAACTCCAACAATGATGGTTAGTTATCCCCTATTGTTGGTTATTATCCCCTATTGTTGGGAAAATATTTGTCAACCAACAATAGTAGGGGATAATAACCAACAATGATGGTTAAACAACTGCTGGTTGGTGGTTTGATTCACATTTTCCATTTTCCCAAACGTAATCATTAACAACTGGTTGGTTGACTATTTTTTTATAGGGGTTAAAACCACCAACCAGGTAAGCAATCCGCGCCAACAAAACTGTTGGGTTCCTGGTTGATAGTGGGGAAAAAGATGTCACCATGAAAATTGTTGAGTATTGTGACATTGTGCGCGTGGTTATTGCGCATGAAAAAACCTCTATTCTGTTTCATAGGATATCATATCACTAGGATTTCAGAAGATATCCTATATGATTAAGCATGGTAAATACGAATGAATCCTATGAAATCATCATGAATGGATGGCCATATTCAGTTGTTCACCATGGCGCTCAGGCACACAATTCAACCCAAAGTTCGAAGAGGAACTGGCAGCTGCGGAGTGGTTGGGGGGGGTGGTCTGAATCAAGTTGAATCAGCTTCCTAGCCAACAAAAAGGTATGATACTTGGCCAAAAAGCAGTGGTTCGACGTAATTTTATTGGTTGTGAAGGGATAGATGTAAGAATGCAATGGTTTGTGAACTTCATCGGTTCAATCCCATCACAACTGTTTGTGAGGGGACATGTTTGTGACCAACACCGCCCACCAAGACGCATTGGCCAGAACGCCCTTCAATCATGCGACATCGGAGAAACACGCCAGTCATGAGGTATGGCTAGGTGCCGTATAAGGTTTGATAGATTGGTTGGCTCATTTATTTGCATAGTTGAGGATGTTGAAGGTATCAAACGTGCATAATCGTACATGGTCATTTGTTCCATATTTATGTTAGCCGTGCATGTGTTTAATATACACATGGAGTATCATGGAGTCCAAAGTGCTGAGTGCCAAGGCTTCAGCAGCTTCCTCAGACCCCAACAGGAGTTGAAGAAAACCAATGGCCGTTTCAACTTGGAGACGCTGGAAAGGTGGGCGACGTGGGACCACCGATGTGAGTTCGACCAGCCGCTGAACATCAGTCTCCAGTGAAGATGCTATGCAACAACCAGTGACAAAATGCTTGTTGTTTTCTTTACAAGGGCTGGTAAACAATAGTTATAAAGTAAAATCAACTAAAAACAATCTACAATTCCTGACCAGAGTTTCACTTTGAGGGTACCTGTACCTACATTTGATTGATTTACCATATAACCACTAAAAATATATTTTCAGCAAGGGATCCATGAGCCACCAAGTTTATATAGTACCAATGTCGTTCTGTTCCAAATGAAACGAACAAAAGAAGTGACGATCGGTGACCGCCTGGCTGTGGCTGCCTCCAGCAGTTGGATTTGCCACATCGCATGGCTGTGGATGGTGGTGTTAAAGAAATGGTTGAGTAAAGGAAGTAGTTTTAAACTGAGCAGTTGGAATGACTTTCGTTTTTCACAATATACTTTCTAGTATGTCATTTATCTCCCATTTTTCTGAGTAATTATTCACAAATGGTTGAGTTGACAGGCACATATTGTTCAAAGGGGTGGTTCAAACACCAACAAGTTATGTGTTTGGCCATTTGCAGGCCTGTCCCAGTCAGGTTTGGACCCTGTTGTTATCGCTGAGGTATTAGTCATGAGCAGGCAATCTGTCCGTGACTTTACTGTACAGAATACTTTATCCCCATGTCATCATCCGTGGTTGTTATTGCCACCTAATACAGTTGAATGGGTAGCAATTGGATCATTTGTGACAGTGTAGTCCGTAGTACCTCGGAGAAATTATCAGTACGATTTCATGGCCATGCTCAATCGGAGTAATTCTGGTTGTAGTACTCCCAGATGCTGGATGAATGGTATACCTATCAATATTTACCAAACAAATGAAACAGTGGTGTAGGCAAATGACATATGTTGTGCTATTGTTTCTTATTTTCAACCTAGCCTATTTTGTTTTATTATGTCAATAGGTTGATTGTGTCTATATGGGTTAGCATTTTCTATAACACAAATGACAAATGGATATGTGTTCAGGTGAACATGTTCTATCAGTACTGATTACACCAAACATATATGTTGGCTTCTCAAAATAGGGGACCCCCCAAAATGGTGGGTTTATAGATGATTGATATTGGTTGGGGTACCCCCAATTTTGAGAAACACCCATTTAGGTTAACATTTTCTACAAGATATGGCTATGGATCAATATTCATCAACCAACCAATGGGGGATTTCCACCAACAATAATAGGGAAAACAATGGTTAATAGTGGGGGAACCAGGGGTACAGGTTTTTGACCCACAGCCATATCGTTTGGTGTAAACATCACTGCCGGGCGATCTCGCGGCCACAGGTGGAATGGAAAAGAGTTCCTGGGCAGCGGTGCTGGTGCGGCTGGTCGTGGCTTAGGCAGTGCCGTTGGTGCCTTGGGACGACCATTGGTTGATCCCTGGGGCACCGATGGGCGGCTGGGGATGTCACTGAGATGGGTTGTTTTTTTCCTGTAAAGATGAAGGCTCCCCTCAAACTTTTCAGCCACAGCTGGTATTTACCGATTTTCCCGCAGTTTACTATCAGGCTTTGAGCCAGAGAATGGAGGATTCATGATTCTGAAAATTCCGATGAGCGATGCATGACCCAATACCTCTTAACGTACATAAGCAGACAACGGGGTTTCGAACCCAGGATATTCGTAGAACTCTTTACTGCCAGGAATCGTATTGGGTCCCTGCTTCCCTGCAGTCCTTCTGAGTGCGCACCTTAGTCGGAAATGGCTATAGGTCAATATTAACCAACCAAAAATGGTGGATAATGATAACCAGCAAAACTATAGGGAAACAATGGTTAACTATGGGGAACCAGGGGTACGGGGTTTTGACCCACTGCCAAATCAAAGAGATGTTCTCTAGTTTGCACTGTTTGTTTGTCATTAATTATCAATGTCGATGTTGCAGATTGAAGGACTTGTTTTTGTTTACACATATCAATTCTGATATATCAAGTACATAAACAAACACATTTGTTTGCATTATATTTACTTGATATATCCAGGTATCATATGTTTGCATCAAGGTTTAATACAACATATGCTGGCTGGTGGTTTGAAACACTTTATATGTTCCTAGTAATTATTAACAAATAGTTGGTTGACGAGCATATTTTTCGTGATGGGGGGTTCAACCACCAACCAATAATGATCATAATCAACCATTATTACCATTTAACCACTAGTTAACCATGGGTTCAACCACCAACCGGCGTACGATATGACGATGGCATCCTCTTTTCACCTGGTGAAGTCGCCACGTGCGCCACGTGCGGAACTCCGAACCCGCGGAAACTCGGAACTCGGAACCCGAGGCTTCCCATGCTCATCGGCATCTGTGGCCTCGTCATCGATGCTCCTGGGTGGAGACGACCAAGCGGCGGCAACCTGTGGGGTTGGGCTTCTCAAGTCAGTTTGGGGACCCCCAAATGGCTGTCACTGGGTCAGCCGCAGTTAACCAACCAATGGTTAACTAGCTGGTTTAGCTGGTTAATGATAAGGGATGATAACTAACAACTATGGGGGATATATACTAACCATATGGCTATGGGTCAATATTAAACAACCAATAATGGGGGACAATGACCAACCAATTTCATAAGGAAAATAATGGCTAATAGTAGGGGAACCAGGGGTACGGGGTGAACTGACCCACAGGCAAATAGGGGACCCCCAAATCATCCATGAATATCATTTTCAGTAGTGAACCAAGCATTTTTGGGTACCCCTATTTTGAGAAACCACCATGTTATCTATGAGTTTGCTATTGCTAATACTGGTTTATAGTGGTTGATGGTTCAGAATGGTTGATACTGGTTGATTATAGGTCAGAGTGGTTAACAATGATTCTGAGGTGATTGGTAAGGGGTTGATAGCAAACATTGATGATGGTTTATACTAGGCCAATCCATGACTGCTTAATGGTTCCTTATGGCTAATACATGGGGGATACGACTGAGTATCATCCATGGATGGTCAATGATTGACCACAGCAGTCACAAAGGGATGAGTACCGCTACAAAGGGGTAAGACTACTCACTTGCAAGACTTGCACAGGACTTCTCCCTTGCCATTGAAATGTATAGGTTCCTGGATTAGCACAGGCAACCTGTGGTGGTTCACAAGATCGGTGGACACCATGAACCATATATGAGTTGATGAATGGTTGACAACCATCGCCATGGTCAAAATAAAGCAAACACTGGTTCTTCTCAGGTGAAGCAACAATTAACACTGGTATACCAATGGTCCAGCAGCAGTCAATATTTGGATTCCAATTTCTCATCCATCGAATGGTCTCTTAGTCCACCTTGGTATCCAAACATGGCGAAGGGCAGTTGTTGTCAAGTTGTTTTGATGGCTGCGCAAAAGGATCAATGAACACCTCAACTCCTGCATTTTGGGATGGTGATGGCATGTTATGATCCCTACCCAAGGCTGGCAAAAGATCTACCATTCTTTCAGCAATCGCCTCGGGTTTGGCAAGGTTTCTACCAGTGAGAACTTCATCCCCACCCACGGTTATGGCAAGCTTTGGGCCGGCAAGGACTGGCACTGAGAGTAGTGGATGAAGGCGGCCACCTAACGCAGCTAAAACAACAACAACTATCTTGAAGGCTTGGTGATCAATTATAACAGTCGCAGGAACCATAAAAAGAACGGGTATGGAACACACTTTGCATGTTACCAAAAATCCTACTATACTCTTTGGTAACCTAACCTGAAAGTCGAACGTAGCATCTTTTTACAGGCAAACCATCTAGAACCCGTTGATTTTCAACGCAACCAGGTAAGTTTAAGAGAGTGTAAATGGCTGGCAAGTCGTATGTCCATCTTTGTCCATCTTGCTCTGTTTGAAGAATCACCAGGTGAATGGTTAATAGCCACCAGGAATCAGCTGGTGAAACCGGTTGATTGTCGGGAACCACCGTGTTGATGGAAATGGTTTCAGCGTGAAACTCAGCTTCCCAACCGCTCATAGCTAGTCGCCATGGTGGTACCCTGGAAGACCATCCAGCTGTCGAGTTCACCATGAGAAGGGAAAGTCATGATGCCGACAATGGGGTACGTCTTTGACAAAACCAAAGGCTGGTTTCTCAAAATATGGGCACCCCAAAGGCCTCAAAATCATCCATTCATAATCATTTTGAGTAATCAACCAACCATTTTTGGGTTCCCCTATGACTTGAGAAACCACCAAATGATAACATGTTTTTGTCAACCAGACCTGGGGATGACTTCAATTCGAGAATCAACAATCCATCATACTAACCGTAACTTACAAAGAAATAAGGAAACCTAATCCATCAGAACAATCAACTCAACGAAACATACTTGAGTCAACATACCTGGGGACGATTGATGATCGACTTAAGTTCTTGGGATGGGCCACCAACTCGTCACAGCTGTCTGGACTAATTGGCTATAGCCAGGGCGCAGGTCGAGCTACCACCCCTGACATTCAAGGAATGATGATGGGTGATCGGTGGGTAATGTCAGGTGGGTGTGTGGCCAATGTCAGGTGAATGTGTGGCCAATGTCAGGTGAATGTGTGGCAAATGTCAGGTGAATGTGAGGTGAAATGATGAAAAATCAGAATTCCGCCGATGGTGCAGGATCATCCATGGCGCTTACCGGATCTTAGGTGTGGGTAAGAAAGGCCTTCCATTCCTGCTTAATGATCAGAACTACAGTCTGGCAAATTAAGCTGCTTGCGTGCAAAATCTATACTGATTGGTGGTTTCAAGCATCTTTTTATTTTCGCTAGTAGTTATTAACAATTGGTTGGTTGACTTATATTGTTCATAGGGGTGGTTCAACCACCAACCAGATTTCTAGTGGCTTCGATGGTACGCTTCCAGGCTAGTTTCCCAGAGGGTAAAGGAACACCACAGCTATTATGATATCACATAACCATCACGCGAGTTCCAACAACACATATGGTGGTTTCTCACAATAGGGAGCCCCAAAAATGGCTGGTTTATTGCTTTAAATGATTTATTAATAATGGATGATTTGGGGGTACCCCGATTTTGAGAAACACCCATATTTTGCTTGATAACCATCAGTCCTCAGAACACCAGTGTTATTCAGTGTCACCAATAAACATCAAGTAAGCATCAAAATCACCGTGAAACCACCATCAATCAACCATGAAATCACCACAACCATCAAAATCACCAAAAAATAAATATCAAACATGCATCAAACATGCACCAACCATGCATCAAACGCAAGTCCCAACTGGCGCCACCATGTTTTTTTTCTCATCCGCTGTGCCTCAAATCCTCCCAGCGCAATCCACTGGGTGTCAGGACTGCACCTGGGCCATGGCCACGGTGCCGGGCTCACGGTGTTTGGAGTTGATCCTGCCGAACCCGCCGGCGTCCCCCGTAGAGATGAGCCACCAACTACTTGGGTGAACCACTATTTTTTTGGCTAAGTAACTAGGGGTAACTAGGGGTAAGTACCAGTGAACTAGCTATTAGTTGGTTCATTTGCCTAACTTAACTAGGGTGATTTCTCCCAGTAAGAGGGGGTAACCCAATTTATAACTACTAGGGGCCCAGCGACAGTAGGAAATGAGCATTGTTTGGAACGAGGATGGTGAAATAGATCCAATCAGTTGGATAGTAGTGGTTGATAATCCTCTACTAATGATCCCATACGGTAATGGTTGATAATTGGATACAGGGGTCATAGGTTGGTTTGATCAATGAGCAAACTCCTAGTATTAGATCATGATAATGGTTGATATTTGCACAGCAGTGGTCAATAATGGTACTAGGTAGTACTAGGGGATAGTAATATAGCTACAATCGACAGGGTTTTATAGGGGTTATAAATTCAAAACCATTGATGGTCAATAAGAATAGGGGGTAACGACTCCAACAATGGTTAAACAATTACTAGTACTGGAGGTTTTGGTAATGATGATGTGGTTTTGTAGGGAAACCATGGGATGGTCTATGCTTAACTCTGGCTATAGTAGTTGTTAATGATGGTTAATAGAGGAATACTAGGGGATTATCGTGGTTGGTAAGAGGGGGTAATAAACGACAACAATGGTTAAACAACTATTACTCGTAGTTGGTGGTTTCGGGAATGACGATGGTTGTACAATTAAAAGTTAGAGTTCTATTACCAGCTGGAGGTAAAGCAATGATAGTGAGATTCAGGGCACTTCTGTATGGTCCAATTAGTGATTTGGTTCGTGGTTTGATTCGTATGTTTTGTTTTCCTAAGAGTAATTCAGCAATGGTTGGTTGACTCATATTTTTCGTAGGGGTTGATGCATCCAATTTGTCTTCTTTTTGAAAACACGCATCTAGACACTATGAGTAGTCTCTGGATGAAGTGAGCCCTGAAAAGCACATCACATGTTTTTTGTTGACGGTTCACGATGGATAAGTTTTGAAGGGTTGTGAGTTAGCATCCACCTTCACAGATCACAAGCAAAATGATTTGGGGATTCGGGGGGTCGAGGGTGTTGCGAGGTGAGCTTTGTATCCATGGAAACCTAGATGAATAGGGGTAAATCATGGGGGATTCATGTGGTTTAAATAAACTGTATGAATCTGTTTTAATCGGGGATTAATCAGTTGTTTTCACCGCATAAGTTCCTGTTGTTTCTGGGTGGCGGTCCTCTTTGGTCTTGCACTAGAGTAGACTAGACCGGCGTCGCAATGATGGGACCACCAAGCATTGGATAATGGCGATGGCTACAGATTTCTAGAGATTCAACTAGTTGTTACTGGCCCTACGGGTAGTGATACCAACAATCAGCAGACCAGTGAAACTTGCTGGGAGATTCTTTTGCACACGCGGTTTTTTGGGTTTTTTTAACACACAAGTGAGTCAGAAATGGGATACTGCAAATCGTCACCCATGTGATCTTCTACATTGATGTGACTTTCCATGTTGATGCCTCTACTGCTCCGCTGGGTTTTAGATTGGCTAAGAACCGGGCCTAATTATCGCTAGATCTCCGCCACAACTGGTGGTTCCCCGATTCCTATCCCTTACAGCCAGCTTATTCACGACTAGCCATAGCCTGTTTTGGTGTGCCGGATTGCAGGTGTCTTTGAAAGCTGAAGATGCGAATCATTTGGACTGGAAGCTCGAGGCAAGCGTGCTCTCGCATGGGATCGTGGGAGAGGATGGTCAGACTTACCAGCGAATTCCCGTCTTCACATCATGCAATGACTCTCAAGATCCCTCAAGAGTAGACACATATGTAGACATGGATACACATCGAATTTATGTTCTGCATTCTCACTGTACCAGTATGAAATAGTATGAACACGTTCATGTTCTATCATGTTTGCAAAGTTAATTCATGTTGTCCGTTCTTCGATCTCAGACATGCCGTCACCGCAGTGGCTCAAACCTGAGCCAAGCTTCATCTTTCAGTGGCCCCCTGGTGCCCCTGGTGGCGCCCCTGGTGGCCCCCTCGTTACCATGAGCGTCTGGGGTCCGGGCGGCGAGGAGTCCTGGGTTGCCATGGACGATGGCTGCGAGTTGCTGCTGAGGAAATGGGCTCCGGCGTCGCCGGCCCGGGCAGCTGTGCACATTTGCCACGGTGTCATGGCAGCGGTTGGGCCGTTGGGGCTAGGATCACGTTGTCCGGTCCTTGGAAAGCCGTGGAGACCTTCTGTTGAGCCCATGACTGCCACAAGGGTGGGTCCCCAAAATGTTAAGTTAGCTAGTAATTAGGGTACAAGTTATGCTGGAGATAGCTAGAGTGTTCATATCATTTGGTGGTTTGTCAGGGACAACCCCAAGTCATCCAGTAGGAGTCATTTCTAAGAATAAACCAACCGTAACTTTGAGGCTTCCTATTTTGAGGAACCACTATATGGATTGCTGCATTTTGTGGTGAGTGTCATGCTGCTGTTAGATCAGTTTTGTGCTTCTAGGATTGTTGGTAATATATTTATATATATATATATGTATACACATAAGTCAGTACAGTTCGAAGAATATTGTTGGTCTATCTCCCACTATTTTCGGTTGTTGTCCCCTTTAGTATTAACTTTAACCATTAACCATTGCCCAGCTAGCTATTAACCATTGCTATTGTGAACTACGTTGAAAGACCTATCTATACTTCTCAACCAATGGTTCATCAGCCACCTTCACCACCCGCTGGGGCCTCAGGTATGGGTGACCATTCCGCGCGCTATGGCCGTTTCGCCAGCTTCCTCACCGAGCAGGGCTTCGTGGTCTATGCTGCGGACCACCGGGCGCATGGGCAGACGGCCTTGAGGGCCAAGGACAAGGGGCCTCCGGGGCATCACCTGGGCCATGTGGAGGAGAGCCACCTTGGTGGCAAGGACCTGCTCCGAAGGGTCGTGGAAGACAACCTGTGGCTCAGTTGGAGTACAGCTGCTACCATAAACTTTGAGTTCATTACTCCTGTGTTGCTTTTGTTCAGTTTTTTGGGATATGATTGATATCTAGCGACTTTTCGCGTTTGGGATCTAGCCACCGAGGTGTCTCTGCAACAGCGAAAGCCACGGTCTGCCTCTGGTGATCTTCGGCCACTCCATGGGCAGTGTCATAGCAAGACTTCTGGCCGCCGAACAGCCACCTGGCTTGGCGGGTCTGATCATTTGTGGTGCTCCAGCGGTGCCGATTCCACCGGTGAATGCAGCATTTGGACCCTTGTTGAAGGTGCTGAGTCAGATCTATGGGGATGGTGGGATTGCACCGATCATCAACAAACTCACCTTTGAAAAGTTCAATGCGAAATTCGCACCCAACAAGACCGAGTTTGATTGGTTGAATCGAGACGAGGCGGAGGTTCAGAAATATGTGGATGACTCGCTCTGTGGTTTCAAGACAAGTGTTGGCTTCACCAAGGCCTTGATCAAGTCGATCAATGCGGCAGCTTCTGTAGAAGTTTTGTCCAAGTTCCCGGCAAAACTTCCGGTCTTGGTGATGTGGGGTAGTAAGGATCCAGTCACGGAAAACGACCTTCGGACCCAGTCTGCACTGCAGATTGACCAGCAAATGAGGCGTGCAGGAAAGCAGCTCACAAAGAGCATCGCCTACAACGGTGCGCGCCATGAACTACTTTTGGAGCTTTGTGGAGATGAAGTGAGGCAAGACATTCTGTCCTTCATTCAAAGGCATGTGCTTCACCAGCCTCCCCCAAGCCGATTGTGACCGAGCGAGCCAGATGAGATGAGAGGAGATCCTTCCCTCCTGAACCTCATGCGCCTTGCCAATTGCTTGGAACAGATTTTCTTTCCTGAGAAGGATTGAACCGAAAAAGCTGAAGAAAAAGCCCGTCGGAGTTGTGTTCCAATGGTGCTCCAGAGTGGCTGCGGCTGGTTTTGTTGGGTCCAAACACCGACACCGAAGGTGCCGTTTCGACACGCAGGTACCACAGGCCCGGAAGGGACATATCACAACTCACAGTCAGAAACAACAACAAGTTATTTAGATTGGGTGATAAATAAGTTATTTTTGATTGCACAGCAAAGTTATCATAAGTTTCGAGATCAACAACAAATTTGTTCACCAATCGGCTTACACCCGTTCCGCATTATTGTAATCACTGTACTATATCATTGGTGGAGCATCCATATTCATAAGTCTCCTGTATTTGATGTTGATTCACGAGCTATTTATAGCAAAATTGGGATGTTTGATACAAATGTAACATGATCAACTATCGCTCACATTTATCAATATTTCTCAACTACAAACCGCCAAAGTATCACCAGTATAGCTATACACTCTGGTGAACCAACCTGGCAATAAAAATCCACAATAGAAGTAATAGAAGTATTTGTTTCCCCACAGCTTAATCGCCAAAGTATCACCACATATCAACATTGTCAACCACTAGGCACCAAAATATCACCAAGGTTTATCACTACAAATGTACCACTACTATGCCACTTGTATCTACCCGCCAAAGATCAAGATTTAACAACTATCAACTATCAATATTTATCTAAACACCGAAGTATCACCACGATAATCGCGGAGTTTAATCATAGTTAATTGGCAATAAACCTGCTATAACCAATCATTGAGTTGATGATTTTTGGTTCTCCCCAGCTATAGTTTTGATAGTCTGGGTTTCTGAGTTGATCAACCATTATCGTTTTTGAGTTGATCAACTGTATGTATATATATATATATAAAGTCAGAAATAGCAACAATTATATATAGTTTGTTCTGTTTGAGAAACGACCATAAGTCATAAAAACAAACTGCTACAACCAACCCCATTGAGTTGATCATTGTTGCTTCAGCCAACTATCACCGCCATAGCTTGGGAACTGCGGTGGGTCTTTCTGCGGTAACCCTTCGCGCTCCCGCCAGGACATGGAAGAGCTCCAGTTTAAGTCCCTGGCAGGCGGACGTACGTTGGAATTAGTCACCTACCTGGCTGCGCCCCCTTAGTTATAAGGAGCTTTATAAGCCATCTATAACTATGGTTACATCTACCATTACTAGTAGTTAGCCTTGTTATGTTCACCAACTTAGTTAACGATTGGGGGCCCCACCTTGTATTTTGCTGCGCCAAAGTGGTCTTCACAAGTATTTTTCCAGAGATTGAGGCCTTGAACGGCAACCCCGGATTAGTAACACCCCCTACTAGATGACAAGGTCCAGATGAGGCTAGTAGTTACTTGGCATGTGCCATCAACTTACTGATTTGTCGGAGAAGTTTACTTTCCATTATCGTTGGATATCGCTTGTCATTGGTGATGTCTAAAGTTTAGTTCTGAAGATGGCAGTTGGAGGGTAGCAGAACCAAACCGCAGCTCTAGATTGGTAGATAGACATAGGTGCGTGTTTGTCATATTTCAAGCATTGATGGCTATATAAATAGCAGCTAGTTGATGGTAGTTGATGGCAATGAGCCATGTCAGCTGTTTGATTAAACACCAACTTGCTGTGAATTGCTATCAACTAACCATCATTGCTCGGCAAGAAAATCCATTGCAAGTGTGGTTCATTAGAAAAAGAAATAAGGGATCGTGGGGATCGCTGCACCTCCACTGCGACATGGGTTGATAGCGTATTGATTCAGATGGTGTACATTTGGTGGTTTCTCAAAATAGGGGACCCCCTAAATCATCCATTATTAATCAACCATTTTTGGGTTTCCTATTTTGAGAAACCGCCATTTGGCTTTCTGAGCTGTTTGTTTCTGGGGATTATGATCCGCGGTTTGTGGACAGAGTAGTGAAGTTGACAGCATTCCAAATTGGCAGGTCCCTTCGTCACCCAGTTTTGAGGCGTGTGGCTCTTCAGCCCATGCATTGGTTTCCAATCGTAGCTGGTGCACTACCTTCGTTTGAGTGCATTTGGCTATGGGTCAATACCTGGAACTTCCTGATGGTTCTTTTTTTAGTCGTTCTTCAGAAAGGCAGAAATTTTAGTCGTTCTTCGCCAAAATCGTCGTTCTTGATCAAAAACGCTGTTTGCTCTTCAAAAATGCCGTTGTCAGTGTATGACTGGTTTATCCATGAGTGTTTCGCTGATCTCAGCTCTTTATTGTTCCTGCTGACGCATTGCTCGGCCAGTGCCGCTCTGTTAAGCGAAGCTTGCTGGTCCAACCGAATCACTGCAACACCGCCCCTTTCCCATAAACCGCAAATTGTTCCTGATGTTTTGTCTCGGCATTGATTTGGCTACAGTTGCCTCGAATGCCATAGTGTTTGCACCGGCTTCCAAACTTATGAAGGCATTTCAGAAAAGCGCACCGTCCAGTTACTGGCGAGGATGTGCGAACCGAGATGTCACAGGTGAGTCGGGTAAAGTCGCCGTTTGGTTGGGTAAAGTCGCCGTTTGGTCGGCCAAAATCGCCGTTCGCAAAAATGAAAAAAAGGCACACTTTGTTTTGTTGTAATATGATCCTTTCTATCCCGTTTTTGTTCCCCAATTTACTACCTCAAGATTTTGCAATTTTTGATTTAGTGGGTTTCGTGATGTTTCCCCCCAAGATGTTTCCTACCAAACTGTCAAGTCGATATGTTTTGATGAGGATTCGTTGTCAAATGTTGCCACCAAGTATCACTTTAGCTCAGTCTCACCGATCCAACTTTAGTGCGACTTTAACCCTTAAAAGCCAACTGTGGGAAACATGGGCGAGGGCGAAGGCCCCAAAATGAATCAAAACACTCAAAACCACATAATCTCAAAAAACGTCGTTAGGCAGAAATTTCTGCCGCTGGTGTCCAAAACATGGTTTTCAATGGAAAGGCAGAAATTCAGCACCCATTTGAAGATGTAGGTATTAATCAACCAATAATTGGGGATAATCACCAACAATAATAAGGGAAAACAAAGGTTAACGATAGGGGAACCAGGGGTACGGGGTTTTGACCCACTGCCATTTGACGAAACTTACAGTATCCATTGCAACAAATCTAATCTTTTTGAATGTATCGCACGTGCTGTTTTTTCCCCAATCCTTTGGTGATGATTATTTAGGTACTGGTGTTTCTGGTATCGCTTGGACTCACAAACCAGCATTTAGTGGACTTGTGCAAGGAATTTGTTGTTATCACCGTAAGGTTATATGACATTTGTGCCCAGAATCAATGAGCATTTATTGGGCTACCTTGAAACCACTGAGCACTACTTGCAGCCACCTGTAAATACACATTTCATTATATATAATTAAATCACTTTGATGCTTCTTCTCAGTGGTGCTGTTTATGTTTGCGTTAGTCCCATGCCAACATATTTGTTTCTTGTGTCAACGCATTCGTTGCATACAAGCCACTAACCAGTCAGTTTCCACACTTGGCTGTGCGATACTAGCATTTGGAGGTAGGTTAGTTTTCGGTGGGATGGCATCAAAGACGGCTTGGTAGTGCAGACAAGCATGGCCAGTACACCAAAGTTGGACAAGCATTGTGCAGCACGGTTTTGAAAAGTCATATAGGACGTGCCAGGCGTCGACCAAAGTATATGCAGAGTTGCGTTGACACGATCGCATGCTGGGAGGGCATCAGTGACTGCGCACATCTTTTTGCTTTATCCCGAAACTCGTAGTGTCATCATGAATAGAAACCATAACTGCAGATGGTTGGGAAACATCGACAAAAGCCCCGCATCTCCATTTCTCATTCCTGTATTTGGGGGATTCTTACAATGGGGGTACCCCCAAAACATCCGATATTGTTATTCATCATATGTAGTTGTAGCAATCACCAACCATTCTGGAGGCCCCGCTGTTTAAGCCCTATTTTGAGAAGCCACCATTTAGTGATTGACCCGCTATTCACTGTTGTAGCCTTGGCCCCACCCCGCATGAACCGACGCAGGCTGGTACAAGCACTTCACTCACAAGTATCGACAGGTGCGGACGCACCGATGCGAACAGTTTGTACAAGCTAGACTGAGTCCTTTCACCAAGTGCCAACAGATAAGCAGACTGCAACCAGTAATCATGATTACTTACTGACTAATCACTCTGTTAGACAAACAATTTGTTGTGCTTATCAGACAGACTGAGTGATTTCACCAGGTGCCACCAGATTGGTAGGCGCCAGGTTGCAGGCAGCTGCGAATCTCAGGTGATCATGGTTGTACCTGGTGTTTGTTGCGGAACCTTTCACAACCCCCACCCCCAAGCCATGATCCTTTGTGGGGAGTTGCAACCCTCAGGCGTTCCATGCTAAGCGGTGGTTGAAATCTCCATGCTCTTGTTGTTGTAATCAATTAGGTAGCGTGTGAGTGAGTTAGTCAGTTGGTTAGTTAGTTGGTTAAATTACGTAGCTAAGTACTTGTAATGAGTCAATTTAGTTAGTCAGTTGGCTGTTACATTTAGATGATAGACACACGTTTTAGATGATAGTTATATATACATAGTTGTGCGTACTTGTTCCATCACCCAGATTTGTAGGTACATGGAGTATGCGGGTGATTGTTCATGCATGGCATCATTGGATTGTCACCCTAATAAACAACTGCATCAGATGATTCTCACCGAACTAGTTGTTCCTTTTAATTGGTGTCCTCAATATTTGGATCCTATTTTTCATAGGGGTTGTTCAACCGCTAGTATTGATCCTGATTAGTTACCCATTATAGCTGCTAATTACCCACTAATCATATAACCATGGTTATAATAGGGCTTGTGCAAATTTACTAGGGGTTCGTTAACTACTACTATTTGTCAACCATGAGATTGTAACCATTGGTGGTTATGATCTACCAAATTTGGTATTGTAATGGTTTTGCCAGCGGTTGTAGTACTTAACCCAGCATAACTTTGGGGTACGTCCATCTTGATAAACCACCCATATACAAAATGGGCCCCCAGCCAATTAACTAGGGTGATTTCTATCAGTTTTCAGAGTAGTCAACTTACAACTGCTGGGGGCCCATCTTGTATATATCATTTATATGTATATATATATATATTAGTTTTTGAGCATTGATACATATAGATGATGTTAAACAATTATATATATATATATATGTATATATGTATAGAGAGAGAGATGTCTATAATCATACATATTTATAGGGTCCATTCCAGGTAGCCCTTGGTTGTAATTCACCACCAGCGCAGGTCGGCGTGCTGAATGAGCTGTCGGATGTGGACTTCAGCAGCATCATCGCCGAAGCGGAGGCCCTCGTAGTCCAACCCCGCGCGAGGAAACTCGCGGAGGGTGAGTACGTAGTCCAAGCTGGCAGTGGGGTGGTTGACTGAGGTGATTTGTTCGAAGATTTTTTTTGCTTTGAAAGTGGCAAGTGATGTGATTTTTTTGGGGACATGTTTGCTTTAAAAGTGGTAAGTGAGGTGATTTTTTCGAAGATTTGTTGCTTTGAAAGTGGGAAGTGAGGTGATTTTTTTTGAGAGCTGCCAGCTGTGAGAGTGCGTTTTTTTTAATCATTGCAGTGTGTCTGATCTAGTAGTAACAAACATATATGCTTGATGAAATCCCTATATGTTTATTTTATTGTCTGTAGATGTTTGGATATAAGCCTAATTAAGTAATTGTTCTAAACGCAGTATTACATAAAGAGATTTAAGTATGGCTCAGGAATACCTTACTTTGGTATATGTGAGACCTCTACAATATCATGCAGAGTTTAGGTGAGCTCTCTCTATACTTTGGGCCTAAACCATCCCTAGATTACTATGTGATTGGTAGGCCTAGGGCCTTCTGAGGAATTGGAAAAGTTTAAGCAGGCTTAATGCAATGTATTCAGATATTGTATCTGTAACAAACTTCATCCATTATACCTAGATCAGTCTGTTAGTGTAGATGCTGGGCCATTACAGGGATATGTAAAGTTTAAGTGGCTTTTCCTTTGTTTTACCTGGATTATATCTACATTTTGTCAGTGGTCAATTCTTGGGCTGTTACACGGGTAGATATATAGTTTAAGCAGGGTATATTTGCTGCACTTTCTAGGGACAGGCAGGTAGGCAGAATTTACTTAATATGCTGAAATTGTTTTATGCTGGGCAAGCCTAAACTTATTATGTCTGGAAAATGTTACTAGTAACAAATATCGGGCTCTTTCAAAGATAAGCACAATTGAGGTTTAGTTTTGTATTTCACCTTGATAATTATGTGACTGGCATATTCAAGCATTACAGGAATATGCAGAGTTTAGGCAGGCTTAATTTATTATATTTAGATTATATTTTGATTGCAATTTCTTTTATAGCTCCAGGACCTTTTAGGGAATAGGGTTGTTCAAGGAATGGCATAATTCAGGCTGGCTTAACTTAATATGATTGAATCTTGTATTTTATAGTAATCTCATTTATTATATCTAGATGTACCTTGTGAACTGCAAATATTAGAAAATCAAAGAAATATAAACAAATAGATACCCGATATCCATTATGTCTGAATTTCATGAAACATATTTTGTTAATAGTAAAAAAATAGTTCTTAGGGAAAGTCCATTTACTAAATTCAAGTTTTTTGTCAACTATATATCCCTCAATATTATAGATCAAAGAATTAGCTAGACCTTATTTACTCAATTTAGAATATAATGTTGTAAGCAAATGTTTAATATCACCCCTAGGCTATTATTTAAGAGAGTAATGGCCTGTGGTAGTAGATATTTTTGGTGATGTACTTTGCTCCAGGTTTGCCTCAGGGCAAAGGAAGAAAACTAACAACACCCTCGAGAAAACAAAAGACACCAAGAAATAATTCCAGGTATAGTGTCAGAGTGCCTGGGACATAAGGTTGGTATTTTCTAGGGACAGGCAGGTAGGTAGGCAGACAGGTAGGTAATTGTAAATCTTATTGACTATTTTGCATTTCTGTAAAAGTAGCAAAAACCTCGAGAAAACCAAAAAAAAACAAAAAAAACAAAAAAAACAAAAAAACCAAACCAATGGGTAGTACAGGGTCTTGGGTCCATAGTTTTGGTTTTTTGGTTTTTTTTTGTTTTTTTGTTTTTTCTGGTTTTCCCAGAGTCTGTAATTGTAAATCTTATTGGCTATTTTGCATTTCTGTAAAAGTAGCAAAAACCTCGAGAAAACCAAAAAAACCAAAAAAACCAAACCAATGGGTAGTACAGGGTCTTGGGTCCATAGTTTTGGTTTTTTGGTTTTTTTTTGTTTTTTTGTTTTTTCTGGTTTTCCCAGAGTCTGTAATTGTAAATCTTATTGGCTATTTTGCATTTCTGTAAAAGTAGCAAAAACCTCGAGAAAACAAAAAAAAACCAAAAAACCAAAACTATGGACCCAAGACCCTGTACTACCCATTGGTTTGGTTTTTTTGTTTTTTTTGGTTTTTTCTGGTTTTCCCAGAGTCTGTAATTGTAAATCTTATTGACTATTTTGCATTTCTGTAAAAGTAGCAAAAACCTCGAGAAAACAAAAAAAAACCAAAAAACCAAAACTATGGACCCAAGACCCTGTACTACCCATTGGTTTGGTTTTTTTGGTTTTTTTTGTTTTTTTTGTTTTTTTTGGTTTTTTCTGGTTTTCCCAGAGTCTGTAATTGTAAATCTTATTGACTATTTTGCATTTCTGTAAAAGTAGCAAAAACCTCGAGAAAACAAAAAAAAACCAAAAAAAACAAAAAAAACAAAAAAAACAAAAAAACCAAACCAATGGGTAGTACAGGGTCTTGGGTCCATAGTTTTGTTTTTTTTGTTTTTTTTGTTTTTTTGGTTTTTCTGGTTTTCCCAGAGTCTGTAATTGTAAATCTTATTGGCTATTTTGCATGAAAATGAGATTGCAGCTGTGGCAACATGACAGTATCACAAAAATGCGCAAAAATGCGCACTCTGGTGGCAGGCTGTTCTGTTTTTTTTTGGGACATGTTTGCTTTAAAAGTGGTAAGTGAGGTGATTTTTTCGAAGATTTGTTGCTTTGAAAGTGGGAAGTGAGGTGATTTTTTTCGAAGATTTTTGCTTTGAAAATGGTTAGAATGACTGAGAATGGAAAAAATGTTGGTAATTATATGTTTATAAGGGCACCAACTGAGAATGCTACCACGGATGATCCATGATTTGATTGCAATAATCATGAATCATGATAAGGGCTTTTGTCAATTAGTGGCTTGGAGGGTTCAACATTTTTGATTACTTGCTTGTGAACAACTCTAACAGCTCATAATGCCAAATACGTGTTGACAATATGCTAGTTGGATGCAATCATGGTTGGTTGCTTGTGATGGGGGATGGCTTCACCTAGTTGGTCATAAGGATGAACCACGCTTACAGTGCGGATCTCCGCTTGACGATCACTGCTTATGCTGGTTCATCAAGGTTTCTGCTGGCAAGCCTGTTTTTCATTGTCATGTGTATGTACTTCATATGGATCTTTCTCAGGTCATAGGGGTACACCCAAATCATTCCATATACTGTAAACCATGTATATCAATAAAACCAACCATTTAATTGAGGGTTGCCTATTTTGAGAAACAGCCATATACCCAAGGATATTCAACAGTCCGGTATCCACTTGCAATGTTGGGGCCAAGCGGACCTGTGGACTGATGGCCTGTCAGCGGTAGAGCCAATCCAAATCAATCAGGTATAAGGCGGGCCCCCCAAAACTTTAGCTAAGTTCGTTTTCAACTAGGGTAACTACTAGGCAAACGGTAGATATAACCGACACAACTACAGTTGAATGGCCTTGAAACCACCTTGTAAGCAGGTGGCCCCGCAGTTTGACGAGAACTGAACTATCACTGCCATTTCACCCAGGGAAAAAATGCCCTCGCCCTCACCCATAACCAATGATCCATCACAGATTCAAACAGTGAAATCAAGGGATTGACGCTGGTCTAAGATATGTATTGATGAACAAGACATGTTTGATTGTGATGGTTGATAAAGATGGTGAATGCAATTTATTTTGGATTCAAACTAGGGGTCACAGTGACAAACTGTTCTTTGCTTGCGCTTTCAGCCTCTTCATGTACGTGATGTTCTATTTCTTTGATTGTTTTTTTTCATTTCCTAGATTTTGATACTGGTATATGTACAGTGGTTGATTTTCGCGATTTTTCGTATGACTTGTATCAAAGGGGTTGGGAGCATCAGTGCGTCAACAATCGGCAGCAACGCCAATTTATGGCGGGATCCACTGCAACGCTTTGCGATTGATGAAAAACTGGAATGCGAGGTAGATTGCTTCTTGTTTTACAAGGTTGGGTCGCCCGCAAATATTCAATTCTAGATCCACCTTGTTTCTGGACAGTGTTCATCCATCTTTTCCAGAAATCCTTGTTTCATTCAGATCAGTTGATCTTTTTGTGACCTCCAAGAATCAATTCCAACAAGACCAACTGATCCCTACAAGAATCAATTCCAAGCCACCCAAGGTGGGCTCCTTACATCATTAAAGTCACCTTGGGTCCACCTGGGGTAAGGTCACACCTTGGACCATGTAAAGCCACCCAAGGTGGGACATCATTAAATTATGTTGAAGTCCAAGTCCCAAGTCCTTAGGTCATCGGGGGTGATGAGCTTCGAACAAATCGAGTCAGTGGGCTTTGTCCAGGGTTGGAGCCACATCCAGCATTGAAGTTCTGCCCTGTCACGGGGATTTGAATGAGTGGTTGGTGCTTTGAAACATTTGTTTATTTTCTCTAGTAATTATCAAGAAGTGGGTGGTTGACTAATAATTTTCATAGGGTTTGAAACCACCGACTAGATGAGTTACTTGATGGTTTCTCAAAATCACTCTCAAACTCAACGTGCCCCCAAATCATCCTTTATAGCAATCATGCATAGAGTAATAAACCATTTAATTTGGAGGCCCCCTATTTTGAGAAACCACCACTTGTTGCGTGTGGAAGCTGATCTATCTCAGCTGTATGATTTTGCAATGCGTCAGCTATTTGTTGCTGAATGCGGTGATGATTGGTGATGACAGACCACTTTTGTCCATGAGATTCACTGGCCGAAGATCCAAAAGATCAGCAGTAGTCGATGGCAAACTGGGTCAGTTCACCCGAGACTCCCCCTGGTTCCCCCAGCACGTTTTCCTTATTGTTGTTGCTTACTGTCCACCACTATTGCTTGCTTAATGTTGACCCATAGCCAGTTGATGGGTTCATAACCCTCCAAATGAGTCATTATCCCCCACCAAATTGGTTGGTTAACTGCTTGACCCAGTTCGCCATGTATAGCTGGTATATCCCCTACTATTCTTATTTATTATACCCTATCATTAACCATTAACTAGCTACTGAAACCATGGTTGTTGGTTGGAAAATATTGACCCATAGCTACATAGTTGGTTTATATCCCCTATAATTGTTAGTTACAATCCCCTATTCTTAACCATTAACTACTTGTATAACAGTTAACTACCATTAATGGTATAACAGTTAATGGTATAACCAACTATCAACCTATCATTAACCTAGTTAGCCATTCTTGTTGGTTGGTGAACTGCTTGACCCCGCCCAGCTCGCCACCGCTGGCAGGCCTTGAAGACTGCTGGGTCCTGAGGAGCTTGGCCTCAGTACAGTGCAACCAACGTCTGTGAGTCGTGTGAAACGTGCCCTGGTGATTGCCCTGATTCAGGTGTGGTAAGGGAAGTAAGCCATCGAATTTGTTGACTGAGCAGGCTAGCAGGGTAGTAGAATCAACTTATAGCTTATCAGGGGCGCATGTTGTTGGAGCGTGATCAGAAGAATAGTTTGACATATTTTGAACTGATAAAGTTCGGGACATACCTGCTTGAGTGTCTGGGATAAGTACTCCCACACTGAGGGATGACTATCCCATGGTATTGTCAGATGCGACCCAAAAAACTGGATGAGAGAGGGTGCATTTCATGGCTCTTGCCGGAGGAGTCTGGGTCCACTTCATCCTTTAGAGTCCAGGGTAACTCCGATGATTGGATCTCCACCTCAGCTGTGAAACAGCGTCAAAACGGAGCATTTTGAGATTCTGCTAATTATTCAAACCATCAATGGGGGGATGCAGCATGCGGGTGTTTCTCAAAATAGGGCTACCCCCAAATCATCCATTTGTAATCATCTATAGTAGTAAACCAACCTTTTTTGGGGGTACCCTATTTTGAGAAACCACCATGTATGGATATGGCAGTGGGTCAGTTCACCCTGTACCCCTGGTTCCCCTATCATTAACCATTGTTGTTCCCTATGAAATTGTTGGTTGTTCAACCCATTGTTGGTTGGTTGATATTGACCCATAGCCATATGTATGTGGGTAGCCTGTCAGCTTGGCTGTTCACATCCCCTTGGATGGTTGGTGGCTTAACCCTGTTCAGCCGATTGGCGAAGCACCGAGAGAAGGTGACCCAGGAATCCCATTGAGGAAATCCACGAAGCGCTGTCGGCAGAGCAAAGCTGGTGGAGAAGCGGATGGTTTTAGATCGGACTTGAACCTCAAACATCCTGAAATGCCCACAGATCCTTAGGTTGAAGTGACATCAAGTGTTTAATGTCAAACATTCCATAGATCCTTAAGATTAAGTAACATCAAGTCTTTAAAATGAAAATGTACCCTTATAATCCATAATAGATCCAATAGATCACAAACCGTATACTATTGGGATCTATTGGGCATGGGCACTTACATAATCGTGTGATATACCCAAGATGTTCTTTTTCAAGTTGTTCATGTAGCTAAGGTGACGTTCAGCTTAGAGACATTTGGAGACATTGGGTTGATGACGGGGGCAAGTCCTGTCATTCAATTGATACTTTTTTACCCCATTGCCAGCAGGGATGACACATCAAGTACTTGATTACATCATGAGCATCATGCAGTGAGCATATCAACTGCTGTGGTCAGAACTTTACTGTAGAATTTGGCGCAATGTGTTTGTTGCTTGATGACCTGCATGAGGACTAGCAATGCCTGTTGTATCCCGCATGGTTTCCCTGCTCGGATGATATCTTCCGCCGGTTTTGTGTTCGTATTCTCGAAAGGTGAGTTGCCCTCAAGCAGGAACCTACCCATAGAGTTTGGTCCGGTCAAAATTCTAAATCCCCCGAATCGGGGATGCTTGTCAGATGCCTGTGGTCCCTTTGGTACATTTTCCAATTGAATGACGTTTTTTTTTATCGGTAATCTACTTTAATCTTCGTCGAGTCATTTCGTGATGCATTTTTCCTTTTCACTGCACGCGCGGAAGGGCGCGGAAGGTTCTCGGAAGGGAAACTTTGCGGAAGCTTTGCGGACGCTCTTTATAATGTGAATATCTGAGACAGAATATGCTTGAATGATGCCAAAACGTGGTTGAAACCTTGGCCGCGGAAGCAAAACCTTTAAAATTTGCTTCGCGGAAGCAAAGGTTAAACAGATGACTTCGCGGAACCTCGCAGAAGCTACATTTGCATACGGGAGCACTTCGCGGAAGCCCTGGCAGAAGCACTGTGAAACGTCAAAACAAATTAGTAAGGACTAAAAAACAGCATTCAATTGAGTTTGGGAGGAATCATTACGACCCCAGATACTCCATGCATGGTATATTTAACAAGGTCTTTACGCATATTTTAAATGCAGTTGTATGTCAAGCATTTGTATAGATATAGATCATTTACATCATTTATATCGATAGATAGATAGTTCGATGGATAGATGGACTGGTAGATGGTGTAACGGATGAATTCATAGATGAATAGATGCATGTTTGGATGGGTACATCGATGTATAGATTTTCAGATTCTCACATATTTGTTTGATTTCCGCTGACACTTCCAGTCAGTCAGAGCAGCCAAACTTGGACCAACATGTGGTGGTATCGGCGGCGCAGTTGTTGTGTGCTGGGTGACTCGTTCAGTTGATGAGCCAGCAGGGCTACTGCCTCGCAGCGGATTCGATCCGTGGCAACATCCACATTTTCCATGCCACAAAGACAGCTGCACTGGGACTGTCGTTTGGGTGAGTTGCTGGGGTAGGTTGTTTCCTTATAAATCCATGTGGAGTATGTATTTGATATCAAGCCGTGGATAGGCTTACTGTAGACCAGGTGGAGACAGTCAATGTCATGTGTTACATGTCTTGGCCAAATGGTGGTTTTGACCTGTCTTTCATCGTTTTGTGGCTGTGGTAACTTAGTTTCATGGCCTCGAGAAGCAGAATGTTTTCTTTCCCTCCCGAAGCGGTTTGGCTTACTTCCAGGCTAGGAAACTGTCATTCATGATGAGAATTTCCTTTGCAGTCCTGAGCAAATTCCCTTGTCAGGAGGATATTTGAAGCGCAAATAACAAGGCTACTGCCATTTGCGGTGAGGAAGCACGATAGATAGGATGGACGATTGGGAAGTGCTTCATAAAACTGCTGGTGATTCATGACTTACTGCTGACTTGACGAAGCATGTCAAAACCCGAAGACTGCATCCAACAATCACCGGCTTCCGTCTCAAACAACACTACCAGCATATTTTTGCGGTACTATCTTGCTTACCCATGATTACCCGGGATTTCAGCAGAGATTACTGCACCTGATAAAAGGTGAACATGTCAATCTGCCATGTGATGTAACGTGCATGTGTCATGCTTATCAATACCCTATTGCTTTCTCAATATCCCCTTGGTTCTTCACTGCAATATGATGTGCAATATCATGTATGGTGTTCATGTCGGAAATGTAATGATATGTATGCATAATGTTTACAGGAAATTGTTCTGATTTTTTACAGGTTAAGGCAAACTTTGGTTAATGATGGGAACCAGGGGTACAGGGTTTTGACCCATAGCCATATCCGATTGTCGATCTTGCAGGTCCACATTCCATGGTCGCCACATTTGTCGGATGATTGGCACCGATTTATGAAGAGACACCCACAGACACCCACATATACTGGGGATCATGATCCATCTAGGTTGTTCAACGCCCTTTCGCCACCCGGTGCGGCCTGTTTTGATCCACCAGAAGTGGTGTTTCGCCGAATCCTGGAAAGTCCAGTGCCAAAATCAATGCGGAAGATGCGTTTCTGGCTGGTCATGGCAACTGGAGCGGAGCCGATGCACTTTGATAACATAGATGGCCAATTCCCAAGAGGTAAACCATATGTGAACCCATCGAGAAATGGTGGATGATCTCCCCAGCTGCGTGAACGATCACCACAGGATACCTGTTGCGATCGTTCCACGACTAAGTTTCTAGATTAATTGCACCTGAAGGGTGACATTAGAACCACTGGTTCATCCCGACGAGTAGCTTAGTTTTCCAACTTTTAGTATCCAAAGTGTTGCCCAACTTCATTGCCAACCACTTGCATTGCACGATTCTCACCGATGCTCCGAGTCATGACTATGTGCACCACCTGTGGATGAAGAATTATTGGATGTACCGTACCACTGAACCTGTGACCAACGATAGTGTCCTGCGGTTCAGATTGCACTAGCTTGGTTACCCATAGCAGGAGTTTTTTGGTGAGTCTTTGATTTAGAATTCAGAATGAATCAAATCATGCAGTAGGTCTGTTCGCAAATCATATACTCTTTGGTAATTAGCTGGCAATGAAACATATACTGTATTAATTATCACTAGATTGTTTGCCAGGGTTTGCTATGAGGCATGATTCTCCATGTCCAGTCCCGATGTTACCTCCAATTCCAAGGCATGTGATTTGCTTCAAAGTGACGTTGGGATGGCAACTGAGGGTGCAAGAGGCACAACACTAGGACTGTCGGACCTTAAGTGGTTGGGGTCACTTTCAAGACTCGGAGATGTGGACCATCACCGGTGTTTCCAGCTGGGGAGGTTGTCCTTTGGAAGCTTTGGCCAACAACTTATTGATGCTGGATGCGCGAAGCTCGGAGTGGCGGGTTGCGGTGGGACTAGGGATGGAACAGGCTTGCAGCCTCATGGTGGCCGAGATGTGTGGATCTGGTTGTGGTTGCTATTGGTTTAGGAGTTTGTAACCATGTAATGACAATCAGATACTCCCTGAAAGCCGGACATCTCTATCTTGGGTTGTACTGTGAAAGGATGGCCAAGCAAACTGCTGTCAATCTTAGCATCGCCAACCAGATTTGGAACTGGTTTTCTCACTTGAGTGTCAATGACCCAATGGCACCATTTGTTCACCCACAACCGCAGGTGCCCTCAAACTATTCCAAACAGGAGAAGCACCAAAGCACAACTCCGCAGTTCCGTTGTGACAAAGGGGAAAGCCAGCGCAAACACGGCCTTGAGATTGTACCATTGGTCTTGTTGCGCTTTGACATTTTTTCTTGGTGGAAAAGCATCATAGAAATATAAACCTTTGGTTGAAGATTTTTCAGGGGATTCTTGTAGGTAGTAGGTAGGGATGATTATTCTCTAGGATTAATCAACCTTTGGTTGATTCATAGAGGGGATGGTACAAATTCCAAGCGGAATTACCAACACCCAGAGCTTCTAGCAACAATGAGAACAACTCAGCAGCATGCCAGTGCAAGTCCAGTAGAGCCCTACGTTTGTCGCAAAACCGCGTGTCGCTAACCAAATGGTAGCAAAAGAATCTTTCTAAACGCAGGAGGTAAATCCCCTGGTGACTACAAGTGGCATGTGGTCGCAGTGGTGTTTCCATGGGTTCGGAACTGGCAAAGTAGAGCGGTAGCACACTAGTGTTCCAATGCTACACAAATGAGCCGGACATAGTTGTTAGATGTTGTTATTAGTAACTAGTTGAATAGTATGATTAATGATAGTTGATTAATGATAATGGTTAGTATCCAATGTCAATGAAATTGTGTTATCAACCAGTTGTGAATAAATAACTAGTTAATAGATGTTCATAGTGGTTCATGGTTGATGGAGGGGTTTGGTGACCCACAATGATAGTATGGGGCATGCCAACTAAATGGTTCATGACGTATCCTTTGGTAGACAAGCCTAGCAGCGTGCAAAATCCAACATTTGCAGTGGTCTACCTGTAAAAAGAGTTTTGCGTTTACTTTTTAACAATAAGAAATCAGGTGCATATATAAATACGAATGTGTATGCATGATATGGATATCTAGACAGCTCCATGCATAGATACATGGTTTGGTATGTAGATTGATAATATCGACAAAGGCAAATTAATGTTAAGATTTTGCCGCCACACATGGCTATGGGTCAAAACCCTGTACCCCTGGTTCCCCTATCACTAACCATTGTTTTCCTTATTATTGGTTGGTTAACTGCTTGACCCATGGCCACATTAGTTTCCTTTTTGGAGAACCTATTGTCCAGATCTTGGTTTGTTGTCTCCCACAAAGGGCTGTTCGGAAAACTTACTGGAACAGTCCATGTTATTGATGGTTAGAATCAGATGTTCATATAGATCCCCTTCCATCGACCTATTCAGTAGCTGTAGAAGTAGCAGTGGGAGTAGGATTAGTAACAATAGTAATTAGTAGTTCATAGTGATTACTGACTACTATTTTTAGTAGTAGTAGTAGTAGTAGCAGCAGGAGTAGGAACAGCAGCAGTAGTGGCCCTCACCTGCAAAGGTCACTCTTGCCCCTCGACATATCCACAGTACTGATAAAGACATCAAATGTTGTAATTACTTTCAGGAGATGCCCGTGAGAAGTACATAATTGGTTTGTGATTTTAATCATTTGTTGTTTTCCCTGGTATTTCCAAATGGTTGGTCGGTTGACAAGCATATTTTTCATGACAGGGTGTTTCAACCACCAAACAAAAGTTATTTCCACGTCATGGCTGCTCCCAGAGTGGGTTCAAACTATGGTCATTGAACCTCAGTTGCCCTGCGTCAACAAGCTCTGACCCCCAGGAAGACCTCTGGAGCCCCTAGGAGGTGTCACGGATTTTCTCCTCCCGCGGCATTCAAGCAATAGCTTTTTGCCAGAGACAGAGACATGAATCATCCGCAGCCGGCAACAAAACTACGATGAATTGGCTGCTGTTCTAGTCCCAAACCTCTTCAGGTCAGCCTTCAAAGTGTCAAAGTCCCTTGTAGCCATGTTGACCATTCGCCCACAAACAGCAATTGATCGCTCACTCTAGTATTTGGAAATGCCTTCGCCCGCCTTTGACCCGGCGTCAGTTTACCAACATGAGCCATTTACAATCAACCTTCTCACCCAGTAGCCAGCACCTGCTTATCATGCGCCAATCAACATCACTGATCATCATGTCCACCATCATGTCAACCATCATGTCAACCATCATGTCAACCATCATGTCAACCATCATGTCAACCATCATTAATCCTTAGCTCTTACCCAACAAGACTTCACCACCTGTGTCAACCCCCGGTGTCCCCCCACGCGGGCGCCATGGGTGTTCGCCGCCGGGACGGCCATGTCGGTAGATGCGCTGCCCGAAAACAGCTGGGCAGGACGCGGAAACGTGATGCGATGTAGGAAACGTGGTGTGCTGCGATGTGGATATGTTTGGTATATAAATGGTGGTTTCTTAAAATGGGGGGACGCCAAAAATGGTGGTTTCATCACTATAAATGACTATTGAAGGATGAGAACTGGGGGTACCTCCATGGCTTGAGAAACCACCAAATGGTGGTCAGTGACAGTAGATCATGGTGATGTGTAAATCATGGTGAGTCGATCTCAGGTGAGCTGCATCAATGGTTGTTTCTCGGGGTCCCCGTTGATCATCGCCCGTTGATCATCTCCAGCAGAATATCTGGGGATGATGTAGGAGTCCTCTGGAGATCTGAGCTGACTTGCTGATCCTGTTGTGATGGTCAATTTTGGTTCATATGGCGAGCTGGGTCAATATTATTCAACCAACTACTGGGGGATTTCCACCAACAATAGTAGGGAAAACAATGGTTGACAGGGGGGAACTAGGGGTACAGGGTTTTGACCCACTGCCATATTGATGGTAAAGAGGGTATGTGGCTGGGGGTTCTAAGCATGTTTGATTTCCCTAGTATTTGGCAGTGTTGGTTGATAGATATTTTTCCAGGGGGTTGTTGAAACCACCAACCAGCTGTAGTCATTGACAGTTTAAAAACATGATAAGTTGTGATGTTAACCACTGGGTGATGCCAGGGAACTAATTGTTGATAGTTATAAGGTTGCTTGATAGGCAATGATGTTAATGACGGGTGGACAATGGATGATACTGGTTGATTGAGAATGGTCTTGTATAGGTCAATCAGTATAATCATAGTCAGTTGAGAATGTTCATTGCGGAAAAAAACATTAACCATTAAAACGTGTCAACATTGCAAAGCAGAAACTTCACGCATGGTACACGTACAGAGAACACTGCGTAATTTTACGGGTGGGATGTTGGGAAATAAAGGCACCATACACGGAGTATGTGGGTAGTGGGTAATCAATGGTTGAGTTTCAGGCAAATAATATGCAATGGTGATAGTAAGCAATGGTTCTGGTTTACAATGGAGGGATGTTTTTTTGTTGCAAGCCACCACCGTTGTTAGCTACTTGTTGTTTTGATGTAGCCACTTTTATTAACCATTTCTTGTTTTTGAACTGCTCTTGGTTGGTCTCAATATATGTTTACTGAAGAACGTTATGCCTGAAGACCCATATGTGCTTGTTTGATATTCATTAATTATTGTTAATCATGCCTTATTAGTGAGTTTACAATTGTTATTTGTATTTGTTTGTCTTCAACCATGGTGTTGGCAAGTCAGCCACTGTGTGAATTAGCTTCACGATACTTTAATCATGGTTATAGATGAACCAGTAGTTTAATCATGTCCCTAAGATGCATGTTTGTTTCAGCCTTTGTTTCATCACTAGTCAAGCCAAACATCAATTGAACCCTTGTAGTTGTAATTCAGACCCAATGATTCCTTGGTTGATCACATCATTCCTTTAGGCAACCACGGCCATTTGGCAGTGGGTCAAAACCCCGTACCCCTGGTTCCCCATCATTAACTATGGTTTTCCCTATCATTGTTGATGGAAATCCCCAATTGATTGGTTGGTAAATATTGACCCATGGCCATTTCTTTAGGCACAGCGACCGTTGTGTGGTCGCTAGTCGAAAGCCACACAGGACTGGCTCCAAGCTTCGATACCGGGAGGCGGTTCGAGCAGCGGCTGTTAGAGCGGCAGAAGCAGGGCGGGAACACTGGCCTTGGAAAATGGCGCAAGTACATATGGCGAGCTGGGTCAAGCAGTTAACCAACCAACTCATGGAGGAATTACCAACAATTTCATAAGGGAAAACAATGGTTAATGATGGGGAACCAGGGGTACGGGGTTTTGACTCACAGCCATATTGCTAATGGTTGATGGGAATGATGGGTTAATGGGCCGATCATTTGTCGATGATAGGGTTAATATAATGACCAACAGTAGTGTTCCATTGGTTATTGGAAGATAGTTTTGTCAGCCTTTTGTTGAGAACTCACGGTTCCGAACAAGTAATGGTTGATAAATGGGTATAGTGACCAACAGTAGCATAGGATGCAGCATCCATGCAGCATCCAAATACGGTCATGAGTCTAATATTGACCAATCAAGCAACGGGAAGGTGAACATACCAAAGAGGATCAGTTTGCTCAAGGGATGTGAACAGCCTGGTGTACAGGGTATTCACAGCGAAACGGATGCACAATGCTAAGTGACGGTTGATAATTGATGATGTTTGGTCGCTTATTGATGATTCATGTTGCTTGTTGAAGTTTGTTAGGATGAGCTAGAAGTTGTTTGAAGTTGTTGAGCGTGACTGATCATGGTTGATATACAGCAAGTTTGTTACTGATTGCGTAGAGGTTTCGCATGGTTTTGCCAATTGAATAATTCATGATAAGTAATTGTGGCCGAGAATCAGCTTAGTAATGAGGGACAGCAACCAGCAATGATTCGCAACAACAGCTGTTAGACAGCCGTTGATTACTGGAAGTCATTCCATCGGATCAAACCGAAAACCTGCTGTATGTCCATGAATGTCCTGTTCACATCGGGGTCATAAATAATTACCAAACCATCAATAATGGCCAAACTGTTTTCAACATCACTATGAAGATTTTAATGATTGTTCAGCAACGCTGGCTATTAGCACAAAGGTAGAAACAATAATAACATGCCACGTCCTAATCACTGCAGCCATTAGTTTACCCATTGTAACAGCCTATTGTAGGCCCGTTGGCCCTTTTTGACGTTGATTCACCACCGAGAATCACCTTCGGAATCGCAGCATCACAGCAAGCCCAACCTCACGGCCTACCTCCAGGCTTGTCTTTGAGTCACCACAACTACCTCTAGGTACCCAGTTCTGGGGGGGCTGGATGGGGGATGGCGGTGAAATCGAGCCGCAACCCGGTGCCAAGGGGCCGGCCGCCCATGCAGTTTCCCGGTTTGGCCCATGGGGTCACTCATCTCAGGTCGAAGAAGATCACCCAAGTAGACAGGATGTGCATATTGCATGGTGGTTTGACAATGTTTGACGCGCATTTCTTACTGACTGAGCATGACTTGGGTTACATAATGATTAATGCTGATGGTTGGTGGTTTGATTGGCATTTTCAGATGACTTTGGCATGGTTGGCTGATGAACCAAGATGTTTCACAGGGTTGAAAATCTCCAACCAGTTATCCCATGGTTCGGGCACTTTGCTGTAGACAGGCGGCCTGCAACGTGTGAAGGATAATTTGGTCAAGGTTCAGGGCTAGCGGCAAGTAGTCGCCTTATTATCTACCATGGCCCCAAAAAACCTAAAAATGGTAGTTTTTTAGCTCCAAAAAATAAGGTATAAGTTATAAGGTGTTGTATCCTACAAAACAAACTGACGGTCTGGGGTGCCAATTATTTGCCCTTCGTTCATTCCATTCCGAGCGAATTGTTGGTTATGCAAGCATCGCAGTCGTGCCTAACCCTTACCAGTGCACAGCCGGAGGTACCAGGAGCAATGCAGAATGGCGTGGGGAACCTCAAGAGAGTGCACAGCTGGTTGTTAAGCTCCAGCTATACAGCGGGAGGTTGCAAAGGACTACCTTCATGTTTAACTCGGACTTAAAGGATCTACAAAGCTGGCGTATAAAATGGATGCCGCCTCATGATGCCTCACCATTTTACTTCGAGTGGTTGAAACGAGTCTGGTTGGTGATTGATAGCTTCAAGATGATCTTTCTTGTTCAATCATACCGATGATTGCTATCTAATTGGCACCAACCATTCGTGAATGGTGTGGGCAAAGTGAGGCCTTTGATGGCTGGATATTGGTTGATGATGGTGTGTCATGGTTGATGATGGTAAATGATGGTGAGTCCATGAAAAGTGAAAATAATGATATGTCAATGCCAAGTACAGTAAATCATGATTCATGATTAATGTAAATTATTAGTAGTAGTGATCATGTACTAGTTACTAGAATCATCAGCCATGTTGGGATGCCGAATGCAACCAAACATGTCTCAAGGAATCAACTGCTTGAATTGGTTAATCCATGGTACCAGGACAAAAATGGGATGCGGGTGGTCGCGAGCCAAGAAATCAACCACCATCCACCATGATATTGTTGGTAATTTTAAAGAATAATAGTCATGTCAATAGATTCTATAGATAGATAGGATAGACAAGTCAATAGATAGATAACAGTCGATCAGACCGGATCAGATTATAGACATTTGTTTGACTACAAAATATCTATAGATACACAAATGGTGGTTTCTCAAACTAGGGGTACCCTGTCATCCCCTGTTCTATAGTTGTTGTTAATCAAACAACCAACCGTTGTGAGGTTCTTCTATTTTACGAAACCCCCACATAGTTTGTATATCCTCTACTAAGTCGCTAATGATCAGCCATCGACCCGCTAGTAACAAAACCAATTGCAACTGTCCTGCAAGACTCCACCATATTCCTGCGCGACCACCTCTAATTAATACAGTACTCCCTATTATTAAGCATTTCCCATTAACTACGTTTAATGTTGGTTATTAATCATTCACTATTGTTGGTTATACTCTCCCGTATTACTAACCATTACCACAATATAACCAGGCTATCTTGATGTTGCTTGTACTCTCCCCCTATGATTAACCATTTGTTATCAACTATTATTGATGGTTAATAACCATTTGTTAGCATTGTTATCAACCATCAACTATATTGTTAATCATCAACCATTTTTAATGGTTATAAGCCCCTTACTTTACCATTGTTAGTTGGTTGTACTCCCCTCTTATGAACCATTACCACAATATAATATAACCATCAACTATTGTTGGTTGTGCTCTCCCGTATTAGTTATAGTTATTAATCCTCAACCTTTATTATAAATCATCAACCATTATTATTAACCAGTACTCAGCTAGTGATTGATTATAATAACCTATCTAATTGTTATAATTACCAGTACCATTGTTATGGCCATTGTAATCATAACCATTGGTTACGATTCTTATTAACCATTAAGAGCACCCAGCTAGCTGGTTGTACTCTCCCCTATTATTGGCCATTAACTATTGTTGCTTGTACTTCCCTATCATCAACCATTATTACTCATTAACCATTATTGACCATGAGCCATTATACTCTCCCTGTTACTATTAATTAGCCATTAGCTAGTATTGATTATTGTTGATTCTTAGCCATTTGTTAATGAAACAACAATAGTAACTGTTCTTAGCCATCAACCATCACCCAATTACCACAATATAACCATCAACTATTGTTGGTTGTACTCTCCCCTATTAGTTATAGTTATTAACCATCAACCACTATTATAAATTATCCTCAACCATTATCATATATTATCATCAACCACTATTAATCCTCAACCCTTATTATAAATCATCAACCCTTATTAACCATGAAGAATCACCCAGCTATCACATCCACCGCCTGTCGTGTTTGAGGCAGGTCTCAGC
>VSDK01012583.1:121611-160823 GCA_009767595.1 Symbiodinium kawagutii | reverse complement strand
AGTGATGGTCCTAGGCGCGCCACGGGGTGGGTCCGGTCCGGTTCGGCGGTGGCCCCGGGTGTGGCCCCGGTTCTATTGTTGGTGAACAGATCTAGGGGAACTGCCAGATATGGCGAGTTGGGTCAAGCAGTTAACCAACCAACCATTGGTTAACTAGCTGGTTATAATGGTTAATAATAGGGGATGATAACTAGCAACTATAGGGGATATATACCAGCTATATGGCCATGGGTTAATATTAACCATCAAGTTTATGGCTTATAATGACCAACCATTTTATAGGGAACCAATGGTTAATGATAGGGGAACCAGGGGTACGGGGTGAACTGACCCACTGCCAGGTATGGCAGGTTGGTTGGCGGCTAAGTCACATCTGGCAGATATGGCAGTGAAAACCAGTTGGTGTAGGGGAACTGCCTGATCGAACTATAGTTGGTTGGCTTCCTAAGCAACAACTCGAACTGCCAGGGGCCCATCTTCTATGAAAATGGGTAATGCCAAGCCTGGATGAAGCTGAAGCCGTTGATTCATATCACCACCGAAATCCGTGATTTCCTGTTGAAATGGTACCCACCTATTGATCTGTTGAAATGGGGTGAACATTTTACCCTATTTGGATCATATTTATGAAATTAGTCATCCCAAGTGTCAATTTGAGGGACCTTACCTCGACAAACCCAGCTTGAAGATGACTTTTAACACATTGCCAATATTGGCCATGGCAAATCGATGATAGAACTCAAATGGGCTGTGTCCTGTCATTAGAAATGACTAAGATGATTGTGTTTAAAAGGAAAATACGAAAAACAATAAATCAGGGGTTGTTTACTTCATTCTAAGATTATAGACTACTAAGCATGATAGGACCAGCCGCCACCCTTTTCACTTCTCAAACCAGCTTCACCCCGAAAACTCACGGCTTCGACCTGGGAAGTCACAGCAAATCATTGATTACAGTAGAAAATTGCATGTGTCCTGTGTACATTTGAGAACGTGAAAATATCATGACACATGCAGTGCAGGCTTGGGAGATGCAGCGGTTGGGCACCCAGCGTGCTGCTTCGTTCGTGGGTCCGGAACTCCTGCAGATATGGCAGAGTCAATCAGGTCAATCAAGGGACCATGGTGGTTAGTTATGGTGGTTAATGCTAATGCTAAATAGTGATGGTGAATAGTAATTAATGGTTCATAGCCATGGTAAATAGGAATGGTTCATAGTATTGTTTGCTAGGAATGGTCAAAAATGGTGTTCATAATGCTTAAGAATGGTTTAGAATGACGGTTGGCAAATGTGATTGATAAATGTGGTTGATGATAGTGGTTTCACAGTCGTTTGGACGATTAGGTTAAGGCTGCCAGCTTCTTCACGTTGGGGCTGCACTGGTCCGAGCGCGAATCCTAACAGTGGTTAATATGTGGTTCAGACCATGTTCATAATGTTTTGTGATTAGATGATTCATTGTGGCAATAGAGATAAGTAATGTTTATTTCATGACAATGGTAATTTGATGATTTATAGTCAGTAATAGACACAATTAATGAAGCTGGTTGATGGTTTTGTTTTTTCCCTTCCCCAGTATTAACAAACGGTTGGTTGGTGGACTGATATTTTTTCATAGGGGTTGAAACCACCAAGCAGGAAGGATAGCTAATGGCCAATGATTGTTACTGGTTGATTGATGCTTCATGGTGAATGGATGTTTGAGGGATGGTAGGCTTACCGTTGATTGATGGTTAGTCATGTTCTAAGTTAATGGTCAATGATGGCTACCCTCTGGCAAACTACCCTGGTTCGGCTGAAAGCTGAAAATCCTTCCGTTTGGCTGGCAACAATGATTCATGAATGTTCCTAGTGGCCAATCACGGCATAGGCACCAATGGCCAAGGATGGATGACACTGGTTGAATTTCTCACAGTTTACTGATATGTGGTTCAGACCATGTTCATAATGTTTTGTGATTAGATGATTCATTGTGGCAATAGAGATAAGTAATGTTTATTTCAGGACAATGGTAATTTGATGATTTATAGTCAGTAATAGACACAATTAATGAAGCTGGTTGATGGTTTTGTTTTTTCCCTTCCCCAGTATTAACAAACGGTTGGTTGGTGGACTGATATTTTTTCATAGGGGTTGAAACCACCAAGCAGGAAGGATAGCTAATGGCCAATGATTGTGACTGGTTGATTGATGCTTCATGGTGAATGGATGTTTGAGGGATGGTAGGCTTACCGTTGATTGATGGTTAGTCATGTTCTAAGTTAATGGTCAATGATGGCTACCCTCTGGCAAACTACCCTGGTTCGGCTGAAAGCTGAAAATCCTTCCGTTTGGCTGGCAACAATGATTCATGAATGTTCCTAGTGGCCAATCACGGCATAGGCACCAATGGCCAAGGATGGATGACACTGGTTGAATTTCTCACAGTTTACTGTACAACACTTACTAATGGTTAATGACTGGCAACAATGCCAGCAGCTGTCGGTTCTAAGTAGTCCGCTGCGGTAAAGTTTCCTTTCTCACTGCAAAGAATTTGTCCACTTAGCCAGTTGCAAATTGGTATGACCTGGTATGAGCCATTGAGACGTGCACTAGCCAAATCTTGTTTGTTTAATGATGGATGGTCCAAATCCATTACTGGGCATAGCGGGCATAGCACACCAGGGTCCGTACTCACACCATGCCTGGGCCCATGCCAAATATGGCTTTGCCCCTCTAGCTGGTTGGTTTTCCTATGAATAGAAGCTATCAACCTGGATGCACCCCGACGACGAGCTGGACGAATCCAAATACCGGTAGTTACTTGACCATTGTGCTTGGTTGTTCACGCTGTGATTAATCATTATTCGTGGGCTTTTGCCCTCTTAAAATCCCTATACAAATTATTTTGTAAACAAACTTCATGAAACCCTGAAAAAATCCCTTTCACAGCCCTATCAAGACCTTATAAAACCTTTGAAAAAACTTGATAAAACCACTAGGAGAACCGCTGAGCGACCAACATTTCAGCCAGTTCTCTTCACCTCTCAGGCCACCCCCCTGGCGCAGTTCGCACAGCAACCTGCATCTGCCCGGCTGCCTTTGAGCCTTGGTGGTGTCCCTGAAACGGGCGCCCAAAGGTGCCTCTCCAGCTCGTCGTGACACCTGGGATTCAGCGCGGGGCCCCTGGATAATTATGCTTGGGAAGCAACCAACCATTCTGAAGCAGGAAGAAAACATTAAGAAAGCATAAATTCATGAGAATTCATGCACCTGTAGCTGATCATCAATCATTGAGACTAATTATCAGTTTCGTTTTTCCGTCACCATTCCCGATGATCAAGCGTATATTCACCGTCACGATGTAAGGTGGGCCCAGCAGCTATAAGTTAGGTAAGCTACTGAACTAAGTTCTTACCTAGAGGTTTACCCCTCTGCACTAGTTCATCATGCCCTGCTTTGGTGAAGCATTCAAGCTCCCCAGGGGGTACACCGACCAAATGATTCGTGAAGGAAAGTCTCTGATGACTGCGGGAGTACTTGTGTTCCATGGAACTCCCCTGGTGAAGGTTACCACTGGGTACGACAATTTCCACATGGCGAACACTTCGCACAACACTTCGCACCATGCATTCCACACTTCACGCTGCGGTGGCCCGCTTTGCCGGTGGCAGTTGTTCGACGGATGTCAGCGCCCAGGCAGGCTGAGAACAGGTAACATGGTCCCACCTGGACCCGGGGCGATATGTGAGACCTGCGGGGTCATGGCGAAAATCATGGGGGTGATCACGGTCGCCCTGGATGAAGACAACCTATTTCACGCGTTGGCCTTCTTTGATGGTCAAGTGCACGGCACACTACAGCACCGTCACGGATGTCACAATGGCCAGGCACTACGCGCACATTTGGAAAACCTCATCCATTCTCTGGTTTCTATAGCTTCTATATGCCTGTGACGCCGTCCACGTATGAAAATGATAGATATAAGGCTTTGCAAAATTGGAAGTGGGAACATGGCTGGGAAGGGGTCATGCCATTCTGCAAGATGAAGGAATTATTTTCTGCGGCCGCAAGCAGGTTTGATTGTGCTACAGCTGTTGCGCATTGTTGGAGAGTGGGGGAAAATATTTTCCTCGTTGCATGTGTCAGAACTGACCGTGTTAGTTGGGCCACGATGAGCAGATTGCGTGTTGCTCTGGGAGAATAGAAGGGAAGAAAAAGCGAGACGGTGAAAGACACGAAACATTTGGAATAACAGTAGAGAAACTCCAGGCTGAAAATTGCTTTCTCAGAGGACGCATTTCTTTTCGCCATGGATTTCCCACCTGACCGGTAGTCAGTAATGCCCCAGCCCAGTCAGTTGGTGTCTGAAGTGAGTCGCTTCGGTGTCTGAAGTGAGTCGGTGTCTGAAGTGAGTCTGAAAACGGTGTCTGAAGTGAGGCATCTGCCATAGCTAGAGGGGGTAATGGCTACAAACAGCAACAATGGCTATTGATAGGGGATAACAAGTCCAACATTAATGGTGACCCGAGGTGGCTATGGCGATATGTTGGCGTTTCTCAAGTGATAGGGGAGCCCAAAAAATCATGGGTTACTACTATGAATGAGTCATGTGAGATGATTTGAGGGTACCCCTATTTCGAGAAATGACCGTAAAGGTTGGTGGAGAACAAATCATATTTTTTCAAAATTTCAGGTATGGATCAGGTTAACCATTGCCACAGGTGATGGATCATACTGACAAATGGTAAATATCATGGTGAAGTGATGGCTATAGCATGTAACCCGTTAGGTGACGGCTGCAATGATTTTAACACTGCTCATTGGCTGTTTGTCAGGGCTGTTCGCTGGGTTTGCCATATTTGCAATGACTTTTTGACGTGACAACCAGGGTGATTGGGTAGTTTCTCACAGTTTGTTCCGGATAACTGGGAATTGACAGTGGTTGATATCGGTTAACCATTGGTAATCACATGTTGTTTGACAGTGCAGATTTATGATGGTTCATATCGGGTATGTCATGTTCATTTACGGCTTTTCAAGGGCTCATACAAGTGTTAGGGTATATACCAGCAAGAATTGCGTTAGCAGCACTGGCCAACAATTCACAGAGCTTCATCACGTTGTAATGTAACCATTCAATCGTGCTTGCCCATTATTGGCAATGATCGCGTAGTTCAAAAACGGAGATTGTGACCGAAAAATAAAAACCGCAAATATTGAGTGTCTCAACATCTGGGGCCTCAGGATAAAATTCAATGGTCCTCAATCCCGAACGTCGGCAACTTCGGGTTTTGCTGGAAAGTGATGTGGAGAGACAGGATGCTCAGGGGATGACCTGCATCCAATGGTGCTATTTACCTGCATGGTGACCTGCAGTTCAGGATTTATTGCCCGCTAGGAGCTGGTGATGTCACGATGACGACAATGGCCATGAAACGATTTAGTCACTTTTTGGGAACAACATGGTTTCTTGGCACAGTTTCTCGTGATTCTAGTAGATGCAAAAGGTAAAATTGTTACCGAAGGAAATTTAGATCTAAGCAGTTTAGATCCCAAATTTCCAACCGATGGAAACGATGCAGCGTTGATCAGCGTCAGTATTCAAGAATCCATCTTAGATAGTCTTACATTTGATGTACGAACTAACAAAGTACCATTCCAAGATCCTGAAGCCACTATCCTGAAGCCACTGTAGACTATACTTTAACAATCCTCAAGCATCAAATTTCATGCCAACGTTACATCACTTCTCAGCGAAACTTGCACTCAGGAGACAAAACAGCAAAGAGATTCGCCAAGTTGTGCGACCACTGCAGGCAACAGTCGCGACGCTCGAACGGGGAACATTTTTTTCTACCCTGAAGCACCAGTGTTCCAACTATAACTGCTTTCATTTGGAGTTATGTTAACCACTTTTGCTGCTTTCTGATTTGCTAGTAGGACCTGTCACTGTTATCAGACTCGTGCTTGATTCAGTTCCATTTCACATGACTGAAATTGAAGAAACACAACGCCGCCACTCACCATATCGAACCATTCTTATCCTTTTTTTTACCAGTTCCAAGCCATGATAAGCCTTGCCATTGGCTGGAATCGTGATTTTCCTAGGTAATCCATATTTTGGAGGCCCAAAACCTACCACAAGTGCCATAAACCCACCATTTCCCGGGGCTCTTTGGAGGTCCATGGTGGCACTCACCGTGGGCGCAGCCCGGGCGCAGGTCGGACCTCAAGGGGCCACTGGCGTCGCCGCGCTCCCGGCCATGGAGACAGCTGCCAGATCTACCTGGCACGGGGAGGCCGTGGATTTGTTTCGCGGGGAATTTGCCAACAAATGGTTATGGGTCAATATTTACCAACCAACCAATTGTAAACTAGCTGGTTATAATGGTTAATAATAGGGGATGATAACTAACAAGTATAGGAAATGTTTTCTGAAACAGTTGATTGAGACAATGGTAGTTGAGAATGGTTCAGAATAAGGGTTAATGATAGGGGATAATAATAACCAACAAATGGCTACGGGGCAATATTAGCCATCAATTTCATGGCGGATAAGTTCACCAACAAAACTAGAGGGAAAACAATAGCAAATGATAGGCAATGATGGTCAATTAATATGAATGGGTATTGTTTTCTGAACATGGTTGCCAATGGTATATGGTTGAGAATAGGAGGATGACAGCCAGCAAGAATAGGTTGAGAATATGGTTATTGGTTGAGATAATTTACCTGCCAGGGATGGCTAATGGTTACTGGTTGGGGGTATGGTATGGTTGAGAATGGTTTTAAGCACATGGATTTCTGGACAAGAGGGTGGAGGTGTGGGCTAGGTGCAGCTGGTGGCAAGTAGGATTGGTTCCCATTGCAGGCACGTTCTGGCAGCTTGTTTGGCAGAGGTTCCTGGAAAAGCAAGGGGTTCAAGTCATGACGATATCTGTCTTTTTGAATTGGATGAGGGGACAAGACCTTTACCTCCGTTACAGGTATCATTTTTGGAGGTTGTGGACTAGTTGTGTTCGCCCACAAGTACCTCGTGGCTACAGATGTTTTTACCGTGGAAGTTTTGATCGCTGTGGCCAATCATGGACGAAGGTCATCAGATGGTGCTGGAGTCGTGGGACTGTGACATCGCCAAAGAAGAATTGGATAAGATTCTGGTGGTGCATGGGACCACCGCCTGCGAGGACGAGGCGCCTGAGACTTAGAAGGTCACCATCCCATAGGATCAAGTTTGTCCAGGACAGCTGCTTCAGAACATGAGAGGGCACCGCGATGATGTGTCGAAGGACGCATCAGAAGGAGAGAAATTGCCCGAGCAGCCCTGGAACGTGTTGACGTTGCAAGATCAGAGGAATCGCAGCCTGCTGACAAAGGTTTTTGGAGAGATTATAGGATTTTTTTGGTATAAGAGGATTTGGATTAAGGTGCCGTTGGTTGCAGACCACCTTGAGCGTTACTACCTGAACACGGGTAACGATGGTAAACTTATGAACATGGTAGTTGTTTGGTAATGTTAATGGGTATATAACGTTTTTTGAGCAGGGTTGATAATGCTAAATGGTTTCTAATAAGGGGATGATAGCCAGCAAAGAAAGTGGACCCATGTGATTTCTAAACCTAGCAAAAATAGTGGTTGAGAATGGTTCAAGGTGATTGTTATATAACACACAGATTTTGATAACGGTTTTCAATTATGGCTTATTTCTTTTGTTAATAACCATGGTTAACCCGTGAGCATAGTAATAACGGATAATTAAAGTAATATGTTCATTACATTCGTTTCGTGAACATGGTTAAACCATATTGAACAATAGGGGGATTCATGTTGTGAACTTCCTTACAAGTGACCCGCACCCATTCTGTGGCTATGTCTAGGTTGAATTTGTTCACCGTTGAAAAGCTGAAGAATTGATTGACGTGGGTTTCTTTTCTCACGTTGAACAATTTTTTTGAATATCAACTACTGACCAGCTATTGGTTTCACCAAAAGCTGTTGGATTTATAAATGACACATATTTTGGATGTACCAGCAACCAACAATTTCAAACAAAATCGGCTCGCAAACACCGATTGACAAATGCCACGTCCTGTAAAAGTAGAAAAACAACCATATTTGTTTGGAAATCCAATTTGGAGGGTCCGTCTCAAAACATGATCATTCACCAGCCTTGAACAAACAATGAATATTTTGTTTTTTGTTGTGTTGTATTGTATCGATTGTGGGAACCATGAAAAGCCAACAGCTAGTTTACAATCCAAAAACATCGGATTGTTTTCATAATTACCAAGTAACCAGCTCAAAACAGTAATTGCATGGTTACTATAACCAATGGATTTACCTGTGAGCAGTGACCACTGGTAACCGTAGCCATCAAACAACCCTCAAACGTTGCTGCCGCAGGGAAGACGTCGGATGATTCGTGCAAGCAGTCTGGACAGGGCCATGGCTTTGGCTGTCGAGTGGTGGGGAAGGGATGATGGGTGACGGTCATGGGGAGTGGTTAAGAAAGTTTATGGGGAATATTTTTGTTCCCAGTAGATGTGCCTGCCTGGTGCTTCCTTCCCAGCACAACCCTTCCCTGATCTTCCCTGTATAGTGAATAAACTGATAGTAATGTTGATTAACGGCAATAGGCAGTGATTTAATAGACGTTCATAATAATTTCAGGTATAGTTCTTTCACTGTAAAGAGTGGTCAGTGGTCAATAATGTTTTTATGTAGGGGATAATAACCAGAAATCAATGACAATAATAGTTAATTAAAAGGACATAAAATGTTATTCAGAAAAAATCAAGTGAACAATGCTCACAAATCAAGTTTCTCATGAATAGTTTCTATGAGTTGACAGTGAATCATGGTTCAATGTTGGTTTTCAATGCTTATTTGTAGGGGATGATGACCAAAACTAGAATGGCATATAGTGATTAATGGTGACTGCAAGTCAAAGACTCTTAAATTTCATGTAACATCGCAAAGTGAAACTGATGGTGGACTGCTGGATCTCCTATGTTCAGCAATGTTATCATGACATCATCATTGATATCATTGGCAAAAACCATTAACTGTTGAGGTTCCACCAGCCATGAACTGTCATTAAGCATGGAATCTCACCATTGACCAATGGAATTTCGCCATTAACCAATGGAATCTCACCATTGAGCAATGTCATTAACCAGTAGCTGTTGAGGTTCCATTGGGTTATGGTCACACTGAAACTGCCATTCGGACGACCAGCAATTGCTGACTTTTCCAGGTTCCAGATTTTTTTTATCCTGGAACTTTGTATATAATTAGGTGCTTGACGCGAAGCAGAATCAGCTGTACAAAGAAAACATATATATCCATCTTCCTCATATCTCGTTTGGCTTGGCCATGAGAAAGGAAGGAGCAACGAAAAGGTCCCAGATCCGATTTTTGACCAACCAAGCCGGACTGCGCGAGGACACGCATGGACACGTCCGCGGACATTTCCCGGACTCAGGTCAGCCAAGCGTTCAACCCAACCGGGGGGGTGGGGGCAAGCCGCTGGCGAGGGCCCTGAGGTCTCCGGTATGTTGTTGAGATGTAGAGTTCCCATGGTCTCTTACCAGTTGAGTATACAATGCCCTGAGGATTGTTGTGTGTTTTTTTGGTTTTAATGTTTGCTCTCTAAGACTCAATGCCCCCCCTGCAAAGATCAAACACCCAGGGTAGTTTTGAATATGAAGGGATTTTTTGTATTGGTGGGTCACGGTCGGTATTAGGGAAACTTTTAGTCAAAACATACTGAAACATCAATAAGAGAAAGTCATCCAGCAAGTCCACCCTGGAGATTAAATGTGAAACATAAAACAACTGAGTTGTCAGTCCCCTAATAACCTTGATATAAATCACCCCAAGGAGGACTAATTTTAGGGGTACACTGTTTGGGAGAGTTTGCTTCTTTTTTGGTTGTCAAACAGGTCAATCAACAAAACACATTGAACAGACCAGAAGAAAACACCTTGGACCATTTGTTTTTAATACTCCGGGGCTTAGTAATAGGAAGCAAGGATTCAAGGGGTTAGAACCATTGAGAATGGTCAATAATGCGAGGGAAAATAAGCAATAATAGTCGGTAGTCGGTAGTTAAACAACTACTCGTTGCTTCATGTGGACTCAGACTCCAATGTGCGATCCTTCACACTCTGGATCAGCAGCAGCAGCTGCAGCAGCACCATGCCAACATCCCACCTACCTTTCCAGACCAAATCGTCCGCAATCTCCTCAAGCAATTAATGAGTTTGAGGTTTCTTGCCCGGTGGTTTGCCTGGGGCCACCTCTTCAGTCCATGGCAGCTGCATGGCTTGAACCTTCGAGAGTTGGTTATGCTTCGGCTTCGGAACCCAGTCTAGAACCTTCGAGAGTGGTTTCTGCCTCGCCACCAATTCTGGAACCTTCGAGTGTGGTTTCTGTTGCTGAACCAAGTCCAAGTGCGGCATCGTTTGACCATGAATTGCCACCAATCCGAAGTAGAGCGGTGACACCTATGCCTGTAGAAGTGATGTGGGAAAACATGGTACTTGGCTTGCATTAGACACCCAGGGTAGTTTTGAATATGAAGGGATTTTTTGTATTGGTGGGTCACGGTCGGTATTAGGGAAACTTTTAGTCAAAACATACTGAAACATCAATAAGAGAAAGTCATCCGGCAAGTCCACCCTGGAGATTAAATGTGAAACATAAAACAACTGAGTTGTCAGTCCCCTAATAAGCCTATAGGGTTGTCTAATATAGGGTTGCCTAATAACCCTATAATATAATATAAATCACCCCAAGGAGGACTAATTTTAGGGGTACACTGTTTGGGAGAGTTTGCTTCTTTTTTGGTTGTCAAAGAGGTCAATCAACAAAACACATTGAACAGACCAGAAGAAAACACCTTGGACCATTTGTTTTTAATACTCCGGGGGGTTAGTAATAGGAAGCAAGGGTTCAAGGGGCAAAAGAACCATTGAGAATGGTCAATATTGCGAGGGAAAAAAAGCAATAATAGTCGGTAGTTAAACAACTACTAGTTGGTGGTTTATTTGTTAATTTCCTTCACTTAATTGGGATGTTGATGGACAAATATTTTTGGAATAGGTGATAACCACCAACCAGCCATGTATGTTTGGTGAAAATCACAAATTCACCATGGTTTGTTACTTGGTCAACTGGTCACTTGCTTGTTGAATCCCAAGTTTCGAGTGCCCTGACATCGCAGGTGGATCCTTCATTAAGGGTCGCGGAGGTCGACGTGAGCCATGCAGCTGGTGATTCGCTTGGATTCGGTTACCAACGTGACATGGATCGGAGGTGTTTTGTATTATACAGAAATTGGGAATGATGATTACTGGTGGTTCTGGTGGTTGGGAATGACGACTACTGGTGGTTGACGATTAGTATTGTAAATGCGTCTGAACTATTGACGATAAATGTTGGTTATGGATGCTCAATGAAAAGAACAAATTGAATGATGACCGGTATGGTGAACGAGGACTGATTGCCCAAACACAGGAAAGGGGATAGCAGCTTTTCATGTGGTGCTGGTCAAGTCGAGCAGTGGTGAAATCTCTATCAACCAGTGTGCGGGATTCATGTTTTGATTTCATTGGTTGTCATCAGTTAAACCTATGGATCTGTGCTTCCCGCTTCATGCTTGCGATGACTACGTGGCATTGTATGCACGGCGATTTTGCTTTGCTGCCTCGACCTGGTTATTCAACAGTCAGCGGGTCGCACACATACTGTTTAGCATTCATGATTTTAGATACTGACGCAGTTTTTAGAGGTGTATTTGTCCCACATGCAGTCATGATCCTGCATAGGGATGATTATGTCGAACCGCCAGTGGCTAAGCAAACCCCAAAGTAATTGTGGTACATATGTTTGTTGGTATCGCAAATTGATTCATCCAAAGCACCCAATGCCTTTGTTTCATTCCGTCAATGCATCATTCTTATTGCATGATTGTTGCCTTGCGGGCGGCGCCTTGATTCTGGGATGTTCCCAGGTGTTGAGTGGGTGAGAGTTGACTCTGGCATCCGACCGAACTATAACCATTCATGATTATGATGAACCAAAACCAACCATAATCAACCATAATCAACCATAATCAACCATAATCAACCATCAATCATTTGTTTACCCTTCATATAATCATCCTTACCCACTAGTATCCCACTACTGAACCATCACTAATCTTTTGACTTAACAACTCTTGGCCATCATTCACCGCTATCAATCATCAATTGTTCACCACCATCAACCATTATATTGACCGGTGGTTCACCATTATATATATATATATATTATATATATATATTATATATATATTCAACCATCATTCACCACCATTTACCATCCATCATTCACCCGGGAACCCGCAGGCACTGCGCTCCCCAAGGGAAATGCTGCTTCTGCCACGTAGCTGGGACGCAGCTGAGCGGCGGCCGATGTCGGGAGCTGCGGCTGGAGCAGCCTACCCAGTGCTGGCCTTGGTCCAAGGGGGAGCGAGGCCAAGAGTTTACCAACCCCATAGCCTGTTGTTGAATCCCAACATGCCGCTTGGATCTTTTAACTTACCCTCTGGTATACTAACATGGCAATGGAAGATCACCATTTTTGATAGGAAACCGTGGGAAACCAGCTATAGATGGTGGATTCTCCGTTGCCATGTTAGTTTACCTAAGGGTAGAGTTGAAACAAAAGCGATGCCTTTGGATGGTCCATGCTGTTTGTTTTAAGGAATTCTAACAGCAGGGACCATACAATACAACAATAATGGTAGCTCCGTAGCAATAAACCCCCATGTTCTATTGTCAAGCACCAGCTATTCAATGTAAACCAGGGGTGCCGGGGTGCTTTATGAATATCTACTATTATGAGAAGCTTGAGAGATGTGCAGCCCTCCTATGCACCAGGGGTGGGCTGTGAAGTACTAGCAGGGTACAGACTGAGTCAATGTGAAATCACACGTGCTTCAGTAACCCATGACATCCGAGGGTGGCAAACAACACTCTGAGATCGATAAACCACAGCCCAACTGGATTTCAGCCTGTGGATTTTGCAGTTTGCTGGGTCAAGAGTGGCAGTCATGGTGTGGATCTCCCGCTGATGAGCCAAGCCCGTCGTACCGATTCTACAGCCGCGAGCAAATGACATTTCTCTAATATAGGTTTCAATGCCCTCGCGATTGCGGACCATGTCATTCATGAAGATATCAATATACGAATTTATTTTTGTCTTAGAATGTTGACAACCACATCATAGCGCATGTATTTGTTGTATGTGATTGATTTCTCCGGCTCATCAACAATCACATGTCAAGGAAGAAGAATCGTTGAACCGAGAATGACATATAGGTAGACGATGAAACCCATGTTCTATGACTCGTCTATGAATGTATGGCATAAATATGATCATAAATGGGTTGAATTCCATTTTCTGTGATGCGTCATGTATGAACCCAGGAATCGAACAAGGCAGGGTCAGTGATGTCACCGTCTCTGCAAACGGTTGTGAGGCACTGGCATCCCATGAAGGACGAGGCCAGTGGGCTGCATCCCCCATGAAGCCACCCTTGGGATGTGGCTATGGGTCAATATCAACCAGCAATTACGGTGGATAATAACGAACAAAACTAGCAATTAATTATGGTGGATAATAACCATGAAAAAACTATGGGGAAAAAAATGGTTAATGATTGAGGAACCAGGGGTACAGGGTTTTGACCCACTGCCATGTCAAGACACTATAGCTTGTGATGTTCAGAAATGGTCAACGACATGGATGTTGAATGATGGTTATTCTTATGGTTGATGGTCGATGGTGGTACACCAAGGTCCAGAACATACGTCGGAAAGTGATGGTGACAGTGAGATCATGGCGGGAAGCCAGCAGTGAGTCATCAGATTGAACTACGAATCATCAAGGGTTCAGGGTGTTGTTTAATGCTGGTTAATGATGATTCATAATTGTTGAATGGTGTTGGCTGATGGTGCTTGATGAAGCTGCATAATGCTGGTGAAATCATGGTTAAACATGGTGAATTGTCCTGATGGCTATTCACTCATCGAGGGATATGATTTAACACGGTTGATAATTGACCATGACCCATGAATGATCCTGACGAACATGGTTCGTGATGGTTGTTGGTGGCTCTTGATGTTTACACTCTGGTAAACTAACATAGCAATGGAAAATCACCATGTTCTACAGAGAAAGCCTGGGAAACCATTGATAATTGGTGGATTTTCTATTGCTATGTAAGTTTACCAGAGGGTAATCCAAAAAATGATTATGGCCCACATGGAGAAACCATGAGACGCCCAGTCTACCGCTGGTCCCAAGCCTCAGAGCAGCGCTTGAGGTTGGGCCACAAGAACCCCTACCGTCTCGGCCTGACTGGGATGGCATCCTACCGCAGCTGCACGCTACGAGTCAGTGATTCCCAGAACTGCCTTGGTGCGCTCGCAGTGTGGTTGTGGTTGCTGCCTTGGGTTCCTTGCTGTTTTGTTTTTTTCTTTTTTTAATGGATTGTGCTGTTTGTAGGTATCAGGTTGTTTGTTGTTGTCATGTTGTGTGTGTGTGTGTGTTTGTGTTTCTTGTTTTGTTTTGCGTACGTATGTTGTTGTTGTTGCCATGTTATGCGTTGTTGTTGCTGTTGTTGTGTTAATTTCTTCATTATGTCGTGGTTCTTGCAGTTGGTGTTGACATTTCCGTTTGTACTATAGTTCTTGTTTTTTTCTTTGGTTTCATTTGTGGTCGGGGCGGTTATTTATGTTTGTTGGTTGGGGGTTCTTGTTATCGGTCGTGGTTGTGGTTGTTGATGTCTTTAATAAATACTTTTTCAGTGCCCTTAGTATGGTATGTTTGGTTTCTCGTTGTGGGAAGTGGTTGGTCTTGCTCTTGCTGTTGTTTGGGGTGGTGCTTGTGCTGGCATTGGCGGTTATGATGCTTTGGGTGATAGCGGTAATGGTAATGTCTGCCAGTTATTGTAAGTGGTAGCGTTGGTCTTGGTTGTGCTTGTTGTGCTTGATGTCCTTGTTGTGCTTGACGTGATTGTGATTGTTGTTGTTGGTTGCGGACTTGGGTCACGTGAGCCGTTTATTGATTGTTACTTACTGTCAGTCATACAGCAGTCGACACACCAGGTACTCGCACTCAACGGTTAAAGCTGCTCTCTAGGCAAGGTGTTTGATAGTAGACACATTTAAAAGCATGTGATGAACAATTGCCTGAACCCAATATTCGCCAACCATTGATGGACCATGACACCATACGGGATATCAACGATGGACTCCTTCAGTTATCGGCTGCTTGTCATTCAACTCTTCGTTCTATAGCCTAGTGACCTAAAACTATTCTATTATTTGTACCTATAGATATTGGTTCATGTTACCAATTAATAACCCTAGTTACTGATTATCATTGGTCAGGATCCCATATACCCCCCTTATTGGCCAGAACTGATATGGTTGTTTCTCAAGCCATAGAGGTACCCCCAAATCATCCAATGTTAATCATTTACAGTACTAAACCTACAATTTTTGGGGGTCCTCTATTTTAAGAAACAACCATATAACTGGTACAAGGTGGGCCCCCCTAGTTATAACTTGGTTCATAAGGCCATTTAACTATTGTTATATCTACAATAACTGGTAGTTAACCTAGTTATAAACCAACTTGTAGCTGGTTAGGGGCCCACCTTGTAGTTACCCTAGTTAGAAGAGAACTTAGCGAAGGATTGCGCGCCCGGTCCCTTGTCCTGAGGCAGAGAGGCTTCCTTAGCACCGCAGGAAATAGGCCTGCCGCAGCTCGAGCAAGTTAGGGGGTGAAATCAGCGCCATTGGTTTTTATCCCCTCCAATAGTTAGATAGAACCTATGGTACATTCTCTAACACATTTGATACAAATTTAGGGTTTTATCCACTAACAAACCTATTGGTTTTATCCCTATTTGATGCAAATTTAGCTTTTTTAATTCCCTGCAATTGTTCCGTACACTGGTTCAGGTTTATTCCGACCCGATTCAAGCGGTCACTTGACCAACCAAACACTTTGACAAACACAACAACCCGGACAGATGGTGCATGGTTCGTGGTGCCCGTTTTGCTACTCAGATAGGAAAACCTTGGTAGGATGTTGGGTTGATAGTTTGTTATGCATGTGTATGTGTGAGTGTGTAGAATTGATTGTGTTTTTTTTTGTATTTTATCATGGTATCACCAATATTATTTGATCATTGATGAGGGTCATTTGATACTACCCAGATTCCCCATAATTATATGGCACATCTACTGACATTTCCCTATGAAACGACACACCTGTGTAGGTAAACATACTATTCATCGAGTATTTGCCTTGTGCGTACGCGAACCTGTGTCAGCAATCACAAATTCGACATGAGCTTCCCAGCGGTGGAACGCCAGAAACACACTGACGACTGTCAAACTAACCAGGATCATCACCTTCTCAGGTTAATGTGTTTATTTGACACTTTACCAGATGTGTACCAGGGTTTAATAGTTACTCTGGACCCGTGTTTATCACTTTCTGTCGTTTACCAGAGTGTAACTATTGACGTTTAATAGTTCACTGTGGACCAGTTCATCCTCAACCTTTATGAGCCACCATTAGCAACCGCTAGCAACTGTTCATCGTCATTAACCGATGTTATTCAAGAGTATCAAACTTCGATGCAGTGGATGGCAAACCTGGATTGACCACTACAAATCGCAATGCTGTCCAATATTGTAGCCATGTCTAACCACCCTTCAGCATGAGTATTCACCACCATTTGATAGTTTCAACTAGAACCAACCATCATTAACCACAATTTTCCATCACGTTATCAACGGTAAGTCGGCAATAAACACAATGCTGATTTTACCATCGTTACGAATCATTAACCATGATTATTAGGCATTTCATGATTAACCCTTTTCATTACCAAGCGTGATTAGTCAGTAATGAGCCCTGATATCCCTTCATCAGCAGGTTTAAGACATGCAACCACATTGGGGTCACCAGCTGATGAGCCATCCACATGTGCAAATCGCAGGCGAGCTTCCCCGAATCGAGCCGCCCAGTTGCTTGGCAGTGGCTTGCGGGGTGGATTTTGGCAGGAGAACTAGTGATTTTGGCATGGAACCACCCATGTTTGGATGGTAGATCAATGTACTATGGCGGACAGAAAGTATAAAAAATGCTAATGTCACAGATAGAATATGGACAGGAAGTGAGAAAGCAGGTTGCACATAGGATTTGGGGGAAACAACAAAAACACACTGCAATTAGATGTGGAACATGTCTGAGTCTTTTGCAAGCAGATCCATATTCTATTTGCTTTTCATGTGATACATCTTCAGATTTTGGGCCACTATTATCCCGTTCCAGTACTGTATTTTCTTCATAACATGTCATATAATATCTCCTGTTATCATATTCTATTTTCACCTGGACTTAGCAGTTACCCTGGACTTAGCAGTTCCCTTACATTGATGTAAGAAAATTCTTCAATCCATATTCTCACTGACTGTCCGTACGTACTGTAGATTACAAGCTGTGCGTTGGTCAAACCGAGGTGGTTTATGAACTGCCAAATCTAAAGGAAAACCGCAGTTTTTGTGGAACTTTTGGTGCAGACCCTGCCAGGTCAGTGGTAGTACCATTCATTTCCTTAGTCGTGAAACTGGTTGAAGCTCAACAAAAATTGCAGGAATCCCCTGGCACGTTTTTGTGGGATCGAAGGGTGGGGCTGCGCTGCTGTGAGACTGTCTGCTTGGCACCAGTCAAAAACCTTTGTTGGAACACCTGGCTATTCACCAGCCAGTCTTTTGGCAAACATGCAACGAGCCGGTCAATGTTATGTAGGCTGCCTCCAAAAAGACTGACTTTTGTTGACGACTGTATCGTGTTTGGGTGGGGCGGGCCTTGCATCAAGCAGCGAACACATCGATCAGAATAACGGTGATACACAAGATAAAAATGGAATTGTGGGAATATGTTGGTTGTTGGAAATCATGATGGTGATTGGCCTGGTGGAGCTGTTTAAGGTTCTGTCCAAACGGACAATTGTTATTATGGGGAAACATAACCAGCCATGATAGGTTTTTTCAGGTTTGGAATGCGTTTGACTCATATATCTATATATCTATATATAGTAATATATCTAATATAGTTTGTGCCAAGTTTTCATGATATGCTTACATGTGGCACATGCAGACCTACCAAAAAAAAATTCGAAGTGATTATGATGATTCACTTTGAGATGGTTGAAGACCATCAAAAAAGACAGTTTGGAGTTGGAGCTGATCCCTTAGATTGCATTTTATACAATTTCCGTATCCACTGCACATAATATATCCACTGTTTTTTTTCCCCCTGCGTGGTGTTTCCTGTCTACTTGTGATTTCTGTTCATGCAAAATACTGGTTAGACATAAAGAATCTTGCTCCCTGGCAGTCCCTCACCCGCTGCCATGGAAAATGCAGATTGTTGACCCGTTGGAACTGGTACTTTAACTTCCAGGGCAGTGTTTCCCCGAGGGCAAGCTATCCATTCTATCCATTTTGATTCGCTTTCGTATGGTTGATCAAAATTGATGACCCATAGATGGTGGATTACCGTTAATTCAACATGAATATCAACCATCATTACCTGCTGTCAACCATCATTCCATCATTTGTAAACAGTTTCTAGTGGTTAACCCTGATAGTGGTGAGTGCCCATGGCTGTTGAGCATTTGTTTTTATCATTTTCTTTGGCATCTCGACTTCCGCCATCATTTTCACCACGTTAGCCAGCAACTCTCATACCGAATCCCATGAAGGTCCAACACTTATGTCTAATACTCATTTTCACCATTATTGAACGATCACTTCCATCGCTATCGCTGTCGCGCACCGAGACTTCATCCCGCTGTCGCAGACACTCGTGGAGCGGTGCGGCTCTCTGACACGAGCCCCTTGGACGCTGCAACGGTGGGTGATTACCGCGCCCTTGGAGCTGTGCACAGCGGCAAAAACCACGGTTGATTCAGGGTGTATTCATGGCAAAGGGAGGGGGCTGATGATTTATGGTTGATTATATGGCTATGGGTCAAGCAGTTAACCATCAATAATGGGGGATAATAACCAACCATTTTATAGGGAAAACAAGCTGGTTAATGATAGGGGAACCAGGGTTTTGACCCACAGCCATATTGGTGAATGATGGCTATAGTTGATGGTTGGTTTGTTGATGTGTAGTGAATGGTTAGTTACAGTGTACTTATTTACTGCAATCAATAGTTAATTCAATGTTTTCTTTGTGAATGTAGAATGCTCTTTTGGTGTGGCTGATTTTGTGGTTAATGATGGTAATTTGAAGGTTAAAAGCGGATTTGGCAATGAATAATGGCCAATGGTGGCTGAATATGCCAGTACTCTCTGGATATCCTTGGATGATGTGCACTTCCCATGTCTAGGTGGTGGTGATTGTAGCCCCAAGCTGACATAGCCACGTGGTCAGTTTCCTGATACGTGTTCGTTCACCCCTACAGTTGTAGGTTTTCGGTGGACATCCACCCTGGTTACAGGTGTCACCGTTGGATCCATCAACAATCATCAAATTCATTACCAACCCCAAAACTGACTACAACAATTTCTCGGGTGCCTACAGCGATTACCTGTTGAACAGCCACTATACTGAAGTTGAAGTAATCTAGTCGCCAATCAAAGAATGAACCACCAGGGAAATGTCATTCCCGGGCTGACTGCTGACTTCCCATTTGACGGAACGTCGTGACAATAGTCATGCCATTAGAAATCTACTGGATGTTGCTGAAACTAATGTGTTAAAGCTGCACTAGGTCGCATCGCTGTCATGACTGTTCTCCGTTTCAGAATCCACACAACATCATGGTTGTATACTGAGTACATCAGGAGTGCCGAGTAAATCACTGTATCCAGCATTCAGCAATGACTGTCATTCACTCCAGAATCCACACATCATCACAACATTTGCTGGACAATGTGATCTTTGAAACCCTGTGAATACATTTATTTACTACAACTACAAAAAAAAGGGTTCTATCCAACTACAAAAATGTGTTGATCAGGTTGTATCCTACAACATTAGAACCCTGTGAACTGGTTCTATCCAACTAGAAAAAACAACATCCCAATTCCAAAGCCTACATGTAACTATCATGTATTCATTCTATATTCACTTGTTGGTTCCAACTAGATACAACAGCATCCCAATTCTAAATCGCTAGAATCAGAAACGAAGCCTTCAAGGCTGCTTTCGCTGAGGCCTGGCAAGCGTATTTCGATCCACAGCATACCGGCAAGGTCGGTGCAGCAGGGGGCATGGCAGGGAGTCCATGGTGGTTCTATGGTGGTACTCCCCACGTTGTGGCCGTTTATTTCACGGCGAAAGCACCAATCGGCTTGGGGTAGGGGTGCATTAATATTGGGCAAACCCACACGGTGGTTGTATGTGTTTTTTGCTACAGGTCTCTATCTATGTACTGGCAATGTAAGGTCATAAAATGCAATGTACTGTCCTGTAATGTACTTGTGGTATTCTAGATACACGTGCCTGTTTTTGTCTACATAAACGGTTTCTTGAATACGGCATATGTACTGTATGTACAAGAAACCATTAAATGCTTTGCTGTAAACACATATGACACATATCTGTAAATCATAAATCCACGGCCTATACTTGTTGTGCCCTACTCAGATTGTAAATTTTAGTGAGTTTGGGGTGGTGGCAATGTTTGATCCAGAATTCTGTTCGTAAGCATCAAGCCTTTGAACCAGTATTGAAAACCATCAACCGTAAACCGATATCGACGCAATATTCTTAGTTGATTGTTCAACGGCATATTTTGTTCCTTTCTTGGCACTTACAAGCATTATTCAGCATCATAAACCATCAGCATTATTCAGCATCGGATTATCATTCTACTGCAGGCATCATGAACCATTGGTTCGTATTTGGAGAATCTTAGTAAATTTCATTATAGACTAGACTCATCATTGGCCCTTGCTGAGCCGGTTTTCGTGCGTTGCTTCGCCAAGTGAAGTGCGGCGCTTCGCCACTCCTCCTTTTCTGTATTCCAGTCATCGGACGAATTCGTGTATGGCTTTGTGATGATTGACAAGGCTGAGTTGCTGCATTGTCTCGGCCCACCTGCCTTTGGTAGCATTGGTTTGGTGTGCAACATTCCTTTGATGCGTTTTGACCGATTGGGTCCCGTTCCGGAAGCGACCATGACCAGGGGCGTTGAAATCGAAGACCTGTTGTTCTTGCGTGGTTTCGATTGGCCGGAACGATTTATCCTCAAACAGAAGGACGAGTTCACCCAAACTTTTCATTTCCAAGGTCAAACCCACGATCTTGTGGTCAGGAAGCTCGTGGTGATCAACTTGACGTGTGACCTGGAGAACAACGATGAGTGGGATCAACATGGATCAACCACTTGTGCGCGTGCGCAGATGGCAGCCTCCGGTGCAGAGGTCGGGAACTGGCTGATGCCAGGAAGGGACAGCCTTCACCTGTCCGATGTGATGGGCCTGGTGGCAGACGTTCTCGATGATGACGCCTGGGGATTCCCGTTCAAGCGCAAGTACAAGATCTCCTGCGATATTGCAACACCCCACCCCACCCCACCCCACCCCAATTAGCACGGTGACCATCGCGCCCCGTGCAAGGGAAACGCGCTCGTACAAGAACGTCTACCCTATACCATGATCCATACACATCCTCCACGTGACCTCCACCGACTGCGATCACATGAGGATAACACCAAAAACGCACGTCCGCCCAAGGTCTTCTAAAATCCGTGGGCCAACCACTAGGTTGCTGCTTCGGATGTTCTACTTACTTTCTGCATGCACGATTCTGATTGCATCCCTAGTTAATGGAACACAAGTCTTTCCCATGGGGCATTTTACCCTGACTGTTGTAACCTGTTAATCTGGATTGACACTGATGATTGAACCAGTCAAAATTAAACATGGAAAACAAATCGGTATTGATTGTTTTGATCAACCTGTATGATTATCATTTTTTGTCAAGGTCAATTACCAATAGTCAATAATTGTGAACGTCCCGTTTGAATATGAAACACCACGATGATTCATGATTATGTATCACATGATTGTTCTGGGCATTTTTTCAAAACCATTTTAAATCATCAGACTGAGAGTGATCAGTCTTTACCAATGAGTAATACTCCTTGATTTACCATTGCTGATGAGATTTGTCTAACAGTTAACCAGTCATGTCATTGATGAACCAGTGACTAACCATAAGTGACTAACCATAGTTTAAACGAAGATTCAGCAGTCATATTCCAGTTAAACTAGGAGACTAACTTAGTTATGAACCACCGGCGAACCAGTCATATTCCATTGACGGTAAACCACCAGTCACCAACGGTGGCTTGGCCTCGCCTGGTGGCTGCAGGTGACCCGAACACGTTGGGACTCCGCCCTGTCAACGCTGCACATCGATCTGCAGGACGGGGACTGGGGGAGGTCACCCCGGGTGCAGGTCGTTGAGCCCACAAGTTGGTTCAAGATGGCAAGTTGGGTCAAGCAGTCAACCAACCAATCATGGAGGACAAGTTCACCGACCATGATAGGGAAAACCATGGTAAATCCAGGAAGAACCAAGGGTACAGGGTTTTTGACTGACAAGCGTATGGGTATGTGCCAAGCCATAAGGTAACCAATGGGCATCAGCAAAAAATGGTTATTTTATGGGATGGAAACCATTGGTTGACCGGGGGTGCCATTATTTTGGCACATACCCATATAATGGTCAATTGACTATTCAACCACCATTTCTGTTGGGTTCAATGATGGTTGATTAATCCGCCAACATATTTAGCCATCATTTCTGGTCAATAGGGCTTTTAGGGTGGTCGAATATGCTGGTTACTGATGATTTTGGTTTTTGCTTTTGCGGTTGCATGCTCCCGATGGCTATGATGCAAATCAGCTAGGCTGGTTAACAATGGTCAATAGTTGATCATGGGTGTAATACTCAATGGTGAACATCTATGGCTCAGTGATTGTTAGAAATAGGCAAGAATTGATAGTGGCTAAGTTGGTGAACATGACCAGGGTACTTGTAACTACCAGTTGTGGCCATACATCTATAGTTAGTCGACTGATCGGCCAGTGTAGACAGAGATGATTGAGTGGCAATCATCATCACCAGAGCTCAGGAGATTGACCTAGGTACACTACAAGATGGGGCCGCAAAGAAGGTATGAATTGGCTTAGAACTAGCTTGGCTCGGGCTTACTACCAGTCATCAGGGGTTATAACTTACAGCTGTCAGGGGTACACCTGGTACAATCTTCAGGTCAAGACATGCTTAAGATAATGGAGCATAGTACCAACATGGTCAACATCATTACGAACGAGTATAGTGACGGTGATTATTTGATCATACGCGGTTGTAAGCAATAGCTCAGGTGCTTAGATAATTGTTGCCTCATGGGTTCTAGCTGAAACTGTTATGATAATGATTTAGAAGTGTTGAATGATGATGTAACGGTTCCAACAGCTATACAGCCCTGAGGGATGCCACTATAATTGTGAAATCAGTCAACTCACCGTTTAGGTAGGGATCCCTGATCCCTTGTGTTGACGATTCACATTAGTTGCCATGTTGATGTTCGGTCTTCTTGGGGCAGGCCATGATCCCTGCCAGGAATTGTGCAATGCAGCCTCCAAGCAGGCTTTTCCTGCAGCCAGGGGCGGGGGAAGAGATTTACTTAACGTGATGCTCAAATACCAACAGCCGGACAACCTTGGCAAAACCAGAGTCGAGCATCCATGTTGGTTTGCAGTAGGGGTTGCGTATCTACATATACAACCATTTGTTTATATTAGGCATATGTTGTTGCATGTTGTTGTTTGATATTTAGTTGTTTGTATCTTACATGTTCTCCGCCACATACGTAGATACATGTTTTAATGTTCTTAAGCACATGCATAATCATCCATACACATGTTGCATGTAAATCCATATCCACCCAATTCTACATACATACATTTGTTTGTAAATTGTCATTTGGACAAACAAACACATGCTTTTCTACTGTACATATACTGTAGTATATATGCATTTGACGGTTTAGCAGGTTTTAAATCATTCTGGAATTTCTCAATTGAATAGCTGGTTGACTAATATCTTTCAGAGGGGTTCAAACCACCATTCAGTTGTATATACGGCCTGATTGATTTTTCCTAATTTCCATTTGTGGGTGACGATGTTGATCAAACTTGAGGTGGAATGGGGAATGAACATCATCTAATCCGTGCGACTAGACTCCAGGGGGTCCAAGATGGGGCTACAGCCACCACGAGTCACCCCAAACTTGTTCATCAAGAAACCAACCAATTTGTAGAAATTAGTATGTGTGTGCATGTGTTAATTGCTTCGGTTTCTACCCGCAACGGAAGGACGAATACCATCAGAGTTTGGAGAACATTTGGTATACTGGGAGATCCATGGAGATCCATATTGTATTAATACATATATTTGATCACAAAGAAACAGTTGTTTGAACTGATGGTGGTTTGCGAATATGGTTCTATCATACATGATCGTTTCGGTCTACAATTTTGTAGCAGATGACGTGTGGGACATGTTTGGGATGCGCGACCCGGAAAGAATGACTCTGGAACTCTATAGAGACTAGATTGCAGTGGTTTCGTTTGGTTGCTCATTCATAGATACTAGGAAAAGCGTTGACTATGTGGTCCTGATGTAGTTACATGTTGCATTATGTAGTTATGTTTGTTTGGATTTGTTGGCATGTGTTTTTGTTTAAATTTACATGTGATTATACATATAATGTAAATGCTGCAACTTCTGCACCACTGCTTCCCCTCCCAATCTTCACCCCCCCAGGGGTGGTATTCATCACACCTGTGCTGGGGCCGAAGGTCTTCAAGATAATCGATTGTATCCATGGACACGGCAAAGGCGAAATCCAATTTGAAGAGCCACTTGGCAACAGCTGCAGATGTCTTTGGTGAATGTCCACGGGCTATGGCAACGTCATTTTTGCGGCATCAAACGTTTGCGCATACATTTTTGGCACACACAATGTCGATCTTTGAATGCATATGCTATTGTATACATGGAGACACAGACACATGTAACTAGGAAAACTACGGGTTAGAGTTAGAGTGCATAAAGCAAACATGTTCTCAATTTAACATTTAACAAGGAACTGGGGATCCCACCTCGCACTGACGACCGGGATATGTTTCTGGCCTCGCTGGATGGAATCTATGTCTTAAGGCGAAGCCCGCCGTCCAGCGAAGGTGACGGTGATTCTGTCCGCCATTACTTCCCCACCATCCTTTCCATTGGTCACTGGGCTATGGGTCAAGCAGTTGACCACCCAATAATGGGGGATAACAACCAACAAAAGTATAGGGAAAACAATTGGTGAATCATGAGGAACCAGGGGTACATCGTTTTGACCCACAGCCATTGGGAGGAACCAGCTCACGAAAAGGCTACTGCTTCATATTCCACTGCTGGTGCCTGCAAATCCCTTTGCCTGCAGATGTCTTGAGATCTCTGAGAAAAATTGAACTTGACAATCTTCACAGATGGATGTCCTCCCGGCTGGGGCTCGTCTGATGAGTTGGGACCAGCTACACCGAACTCAAGGGTTTGGAGATAGGCTGGCTGGTGGTTTGCTGTATAGATTCTGAATACACATAGTATATTCAGATTTTGTTGATGTACGTATTTGCTGAGTGCGAGACTGTGAGTCTCTTACGCTTTGTAGCCTGGGAACTTGTAAATGCTATACTCGCTTTGGTCGTTTGATGTTTAGTCAATAAGCCAAAACATAAAGATAGTAAAGACTGAAAACATTGTTTTGTTCAATCAGCAAACTTACAATATCCAACTGAGAGATCTAGATTTTAATGTAGTTGGCTGTGGGCAACATAGATTAATACATTTACATAATTGATAATGTATTACAGGTGGTCAACAGATAAATGCATTCAGGATGGAGGGCCTGGATATACAACAGGGTGTATTTGTAAAAAGCTTCGCAAGATGACAAGATGGATGATCAGTCCAGCACCTGGAATCCTTCTAACTAGACCCTACCAAATCATCTTAAAAATCTAACATGTTGGTCATTATCCTTCATTATAGTCGCTTAATATTGACCCATAGCCACCTGTTGAGATGAGTTCAACCACATTCTGCTGAGCAATGGCACCTGTTCGGCAGAAGCTGGTATAGCTCGAAGGCTTCTGCAAGTCCATGGGGTTTAACTCAAACATCATGGATCCGTGTACCCCAGACTTCCGCTGGCGAATTTCCGCTCGTTGATGTGCTGCCTTCATCGCGGTGTGCAGATCCGATCGAAGGATCACGGATGGGACGATCCACAACGGTGGCCGCCAGGGCCACTACGGTGAAGGAGTTCTGCGAAGATCCAACCATGCAATACACCTGGGGCTACTAACAAAAAGCACGGGCATAGATATTTACTAAGATATGCATGTGTACAGATGCATAATTGTTTATCTTCTCAACATCATATATAGACATAAATGTTTCATATGAGTACGCATCTAATTTCCAATCTAAAGATACGCGTCATGTGTATTCATATCAAACATAGATGAGATTTGTTCCATTCCAATCACTAGGTATTTTCCGACCAAAGATATTTTCCAATCTTGTTATGGTTACACCTTGGAGTTTCCTCTTTTTGCACACAAGTCGTTTCGAATCGCCGCTTCGCTGAGGTGGAACTTCTTTTTCAAGCAACACCTCGAGGCCAGTTCTGTGGGTGCGATGCGACAGGTTTACCGACGGATAAACCAGATACATCAGTGATTTTTGACCCAGCCAACCCCTAAGGTTTGCAACTTGCCATTCTTATTGCATCTTATTTATCACCCTATCAATTGCCGAGTTTTTTCTTGTGAATGCATAGTTCATTGTGAACCGATGTTGAGGATAGTGACGGCTTGGCCACAAACCCACTGCTTTGGCGGGCAAGCTGGGATCCACAAGGAAAAAGGGCAACTTGAGATAAAAACACATCAATTTGTGGATGGGCTGGCCAAAACGAAGGATTAAATTGTTGTGCCTCAATTCATTCGGATCCATAATACGTGCATCTATCCACATTCATCCAAACTGTGGATTGATTGTGCTGTGAGTATATGATCATCTATCCTGAAGGAGTCTTTTTGCACTGATACAGTGATTCTATGAAAGCGAGAATTTGCCTTTGTTTGAAGGTGAGGGTTCACCGCGACTTGCTTTATTGGCTTCGGCCGATCCGATTTCATTGATAGTGAAATCTAAAACGCGTCCGTGTAGAGTTTGAGTACATCGTCAGGAATATTCAGGAATTCACATTGAGTAACCGTCTATATTCAGAGATAAATTTAAATGTCTAGCAATTTTTGACAAAAATCAGGAATTGTTTCCTATAATTATGGATCCCCCATTACACGGGATATAGTTGGAACAATGTTCCAAGTTATACTTGGTCTCGGACAAACTGGCAGGATCATTGTTTAATGACACTGCTTTCTGATGTAAGACTTCATGCACTTGACTGGCTCACCCAGCAGGGCCCCAAGCACTGGCCGGAGCTGGTCACCAAGCAGGCCACCAAGGACTGGCCGGAGCTGGTCACCAAGGGCCCCAAGGACTGGCTCACCAACCAGGGCCGCAAGGAGGAGCTGCTCACCAAGCAGGGCCCCAAGGACGCTCTCACCAAATGAACTGGGCCGGCGGCCTCGTGCACGATCAGCTGGAGCAGTTCGAGAATGCCGTGGAAAGGTTGCCCTCAACACAATGGCGCTTATGCCCAGACTACTGGAGCATTCAGGCAACTCTCCGCAACGTTCGAAGCATCAAACGGTTTGACCTTTGCCGCCAAGACAAAAGAGAAATGCAGATAGTGCGGCCAACCGGCCAGGGCTTGGTACACCGCACTACTATTTGGAGGTTGATGGTAAGCTATGGTACTGTTAGATCCACATTAATCAACCCAGTATTTTTGGGATAAGTCAGCAACTATTGGGCGGGTCAACTGGGACTGGTGCAACCAAGGTTACCCACCAGTGAGCGATAGTGGGGACCCAGCACCACGACGCAGCACAGCGTTCTTGGCTCGGTGATGCTTGACCAACCATGAGCCCGCACGAAGTATGAAAATTACAATTGGCAGGTTGCACACCAGTGCCCCATGAATGTTTGGTGAGAGATTCTGATTCATTTGGTTCATGTCATTTGGATGCTTTGGGCTCAGATCATACGCAGATGCATTGCGTTTCACATCTCATCCCACCACTTGAGATACAGATATCCGTGCAAAGAAGAGTGAACAGCCGCATGAAGACATACATGAACACATGATTCTTGCGTGATCTTGCGTGCATATCCACTGGGACCATCCCAAAGAGGTAACTGATCTCTCGAACATAGGGGATGTTGAGCAACTCCAGCAGACTTATGCATTCATAGTCGCCATCAGAAATGGTTTTCGCTGTGTCATGGCTGACCATCCTTACATGGCAACCCAACATGGCACCAACCCAGCTACAAGTCGTTCACAACAGCATCACCATTGGCACCCAAGACCTTCCTTTTGAGGGAGTATAGCCCGTTCTTGGGATGGTTAGCACACTTCCTTTTTGTTGTGACTCTTATTTGGTTGGTGGTTTGAAACATTTTTATTGTCACTAGGAATTATTAACAAATGGTTGGTTAACTGATATTTTTCATTGGGGTTGGAACCACCAACCAGTTATGGTTTTTGTTGCGGCAGTGGCTGGTTGATGGCAGGATTTGACCACTGCACGACTTGCGAAAGGTGCCCCAATGGTCCTCACGCCGTGGCCAGGGAACCGACTCAGAACACCTGCTGACGGAAGACCGAGGGGATCAGTGCCCTGGCTGCGCACAGAGTGTTCGGAGATGGGGGTGTACCTTCTGGTAGTCACTCATCCTGGGAAAGCCATAGAAAAACCATAGGAAAACCATAGGAAAACCATAGGAAAACCATAGAAAACCGTGGAAAGACAAGAGACTTCATTATTTCTGGGACCAAAAACAACGATGATAGGGATATATGCCAAGTAAGTATTTCCTGGGCTTACGTGATTTCAGGGGTGTTGGTTGCGGATGATTCTGTGCAAGACTGAATGTGGTCATTGTGCTACAATGAGTGTAATGGACTATTGACCGAATCATTATTAGGACTACAGTAAATGCGGACAATTCTTTATTCATCAATTTTGAATTGTTCCTTTATTTCTCACTATTAGCTTCGATGTTTTGGCCAACCGTAATTTGTTAGTTATTGTTGGTGATTGTTTACCCATAGTTTTCAGTAGCTTGTTGGGCGTGCACCGTGACTAACCCTCGCGATCCCTCGCGCCATCAATGGTAGTCAAGCATCGCTCTTTGGTGTTACCCATGATCCACAACAATTATGTTCAATCACCATTTCCAGTCCTGCAGAGTTTTCGACCATTATTAGCCATCAATGTCTATCACCAACTGGACAAACCACCACGAATGGACAAGACTCAACCACTACTATCAACAATTACAAATTACAAATCTTGAAAGTCAGCCATCTCTAGGCATGGTTGACCAATATGAACCTCATGATGCATTTGTCATTGAGAATTATTCTAAATCATATTATCATCATGATCAGGCAGTATCTATAACGTACTATCATAATGAACCGCCATCCTATTATCAATCATGATTTACCATGTATCCATCATTAATCATCATTCTCAATCATCAAGCATCATTTCATCGTCATTTCAACATCATTCGCCACTATGCCGCTAGCGTTTCGTCAGTGTTTGCTACCTTGGCACCACAATTTCATCATACTTAGCAGTGATTGGCTGTCAATCACCTTCATTTCCGGAACTCTGAAACACAATGTCATGATTACCAGCCAGCATACAGTATCACTAGCGCTCATTTAGCCACCATCGCTTCTACCATGATTTCACCAGGACTCACCAGCATTTGACCGCCATTTAATTCCCGTCTAACCATCATTCGAGCAGTACTGAACCATCACAGGTAGGTGGTTTCAAACATTTTTTTTCCGCAAGTGATTCACAAGTAGTGGTTGATTGACTCATACTCTTCATAGGGGTGGTTCAACCACCAACCATAAAACCATCATGTGTGTCATTCACCAACCATAAGCATCATTCATCATCCCTGGCCAATCTAACCACCACTTACCAAATTAACATTGATGGTCAATATGATTCAAACTTTAAACATTGCTTAGCCATGAGTTAACCACGGTTGAACCATTGAACCACCATATTTCCATCATTTACCACCATTTGGCTGTGGGTCCAAACCCTGTACCCCTGGTCCCCCCATCATTAGCCATTGTATTCCCTACAAAATTGTTGATGATCATTGCCGGTTTTGATGGTTAACTGCTTGACCCATAGCCACGTATAGCTGGCATATCCCGTACAATTGCTGGTTAATATCCCCTATAGTGCTACCCATTAAACAACCATTTTACCAGCAATCATAACCATTAACCAACCATAACCAACCATTAACCAACCATTTTACCAGCCAGGTTGCTTAGTTAATATCGACGTTGAAAGGTCACCGCCACAGCGTGACCCGTCGTTGCGGCGCTCCCGAGGCGGCCGGAACGCAGGCCCAGCCACAGCAGCCGACGTCGCTTGGCACCAGCGAAGGGTGACCCACCAGGGAAGCCGCCAGGCGCCATGGGTCATGGCGAAGAATGGTTGATATAATGGTTGACCTAGTGGTTAATGATGGTTGATGATGGTTACTAAGAAATAGATGTAATGGTTGATGATGGTTGATGATGCTTACTTATGGAGATAGTGGTCGATGATGCTTGATGATTGCCAATGCTAAGAATGTGTGATGTTCTACCATGATTGGTAATGATTTGTTTTGGCTTAGTAATGGCGCAAAATCTTTCATGCGATTGTTGCTTGTTGCCGTTTTATGTTGTTGATGGCTATACTGACCATGAACTCGTAAAGGCCAGGTCAATCCGCATGCTTCAACGAGCCTCCTCACTCATAAACAAGCTGGTCGATAAGCCTACTCAAAGGCATATCTCCGATCATGTGCTGTTTGTGGAGCTGCCGATCTTTGCATTTGTGGCTTCCGCGTTCGGCGAGTGACCAAAAAGCTCTGGCGACATTTGGGGAGTTAGCTCGCGCCGGGTCACAATTGTGAACGGTGGTCATCAACGCTCAAAGACGACCAAGACTGCTTGATGATGATGATGAGTTGGTTGAGGATCGTTCCCAGCAAACTCACTGGGAATTGGCTGGGGTACAGTTTCCATGGGAGGGTGCCAATCAATGGGCAAGATGATTTTGAGCTGGCATAGCAGCTGCTGTTTTTTTGCAGACGCCAAGAGTGATTCATACTGATTGTGAATAGCCCCACAGTAAATGCAGAAGTGTTTTTTGAACCAACAAAAAATTACCTGCGGATGTCAAGAACGGTTCTTGGTGAGGAACGAAGCTAGCGGAATGTATTAAAAATAAACCTGTGGAAGGCTATGTAATATAGAGCTTCCAATGTTGAGTTCCTGGATTCTTTCAGCCCCACCCCAAAAACAAAGGTATGGCGGCACATTTGAGCAGTGATTTACAGATCTTGATAAGTTGGTTTGTTGATTGTAGGCGTTCATTTTGCCTGTTCTACAGGAACGGTTCAGGCTACAATTGAGCCAGAGTCAATGACAACAATCCTGGCTGGTGGATTTGCAAAAAAAATATGCGTAATATGTGGCTCGATGATCATCACTGCAAGTTGTTTCATTATTGGATGGTTCACCTTGAGCCAATCACCTATCAACCTATTGCTGGGTTTTCTATGTTGATTCTTTGCTAACCATGTTTCACCATTAGCAAGAGCTCCAATTCATGTTTGTGTGTGACAGCAAGCCAGGATTAGCCAATCATTAAGCAGCTGTTGACTATGCATTGATCATTATCAAGCTGTCATGACATATCACTTGATTGACAGATCGGGTGTGCAGCTTTGCAATGGACGCTACGAGCGATGACCTTTGTTTAGTTTTACTTTCTATCTAGAGTCAAGCCAAGTTCTATGGATAGCCAACTAGACAGAGAGCCTATTACTTCCCAATGGATCCCAAAGGCACAAAAGAACATACAGCCAAGTAAGAGCAGCTATATGTTGTTGCAGATGATCCACCAACCATACACGTATTAGTTGCACAAATCATAAGATTGGTGGACCGTTTGACCAGATACAATGCAGATTGTTGAAACCTATATTCCGGCTTGACCGTGCATGGAACTTCAAACAGCACTTTTAAGATGATGTGCCATACATTGAAATTGGCTCTCCAAATGGTTGAACATTTGTTCATATGCCTCACCAAACACGGCTAACAGCATAGACCTAATTATACTTGCCTGGGTTTACATGTCCGTGCAAATAATTGTTTGTACTTTCGGTTTTTGAATTTGGCTAGTGGCAGATTGGATTCAACAAGCTGCATAATGTTGCATATCGAGCATGTGCTGATATTTCAATATTTACGTTATATTTCCAAAACATGCAGAAGTTGTATGTAGATACTGCCCTAGGTACCAAAAAAACTATATCCATCTACATGCTTATTCCATGGTGATTCCAGCTGCCTACCGTGTGAGGTAACTCAAAGACACGACCAACGCGAAGAGACTTTGCTTCCAACGATTCCGCGCCTGCTGCGCCTGCAAGCCTTGGGCCATCAGGACGCGGAGTGAAGCCGTGGGCTTGGCCCTACAGACGTGTATCATCGTGTACTGCTTGGACTCCCCAAGCGAGAGTCGCCGAGGTTTTAATGCTTGCAACTGCAACAACAACAACAACAACAACAACAACAACAACAACAACAACAACCACCAGAGCCAGGTGATGTTACAAGCAAGTAAATGCTAATTTTGATGACCGTAGGGCACGTCCAATCATCACAAGGTTGGCCCCCAGCAGGAAATTATAAGGTGGCTTCTAGATGCCTATGGTTGGAAACACCACGTAAGCTAGTTAGAAACCAACTTATCAATTTATCGAGGCTCACCTTGTCGGCTGCATGACATGAGGTTGCAGCTCCAGGTATAGCTCAATTGTTCGTGCAAGTAATGGATTGAAACCAAGGATTTTCGCAATGCCAAAAAGGGATGGGTTTTGAAAAATAGGTGACCTTCATTGGGTTTTCATGTGGTTCGCTGCTGGTTTCAGATGAACGCAAACCCAACTTCAAGATGACTTTCTCGGTCAAAGTACTATAAGCATTTTGACTCATCCATTATAAGGCGGTCCTCCAGCAGTAAGAACCGTGGCTCCGCCCGCATCAAGCTGTTGATTTAAACCCAGCTGGTTATTGCTGCGGAGTCATACTCTAGTGAACAAACTTACCCGTGAGAACCAGGCTGCATGAAACATCGGTTGAGCGCGCCATTGATTGCTGTTGATTCTGCTGATGTCACCGTTCACCGCTAGAATCCCTGGCTCCACATGACATGACATAAACGCGACACCGAGGCGATCCGTCTCTCAGGCGCTGGGGCGAGCAGCCAAGGGTAGGCGTATTTGGTTGGTGGTTTCAAATGGTCGGTTGATTTGCGCATATTTTTTCATGATGGGTTGGTTCAACCACCAACCAGATTAGTCTTGTTGCTTATCACCTCTATAACTCTGATACTTGATATGAGAAATGATGGAGAACTCCTGTTTGTTGACACATGGTTGGTGGAAAATTGTTTGTTAGATCTGTACCTGCTATATGGCTATGGGCCATATGGGTCAATATGAACCAACCAATAATGGGGATCAGCGCACCAACAATAATAAGGAAAACAACGGTGATTGATGGGGAACGAGGGGTACTGTACAGGGTTTTGACCCATAGCCAGCCATATGTTGTTGATATCAATGTGGTATTAACCGCTGCAATGCCCTATCATTGTTGTAAGTTGTAGGGTTTTGTCATAGGCAATGTTCACAACATTGATAATTTCAGGTTGCTTGTAAAACCATTGAACAATGGACAATAGATGTAAAATCATTGTGCGATATTGCAGCATGAATGTTGTTTGAAAACCTCATCATTTGCTGGGTTCAGAAGGGTGGCAAAAGTGCAAGAACAAAAGATTGTTATCAATAGTAAATATGATATATAATCAGCCATACTATGTATATCTATGTATATATATATATATATTCATAAATAGATAGATATACATGATGCTAGACTTGCAATATAATTTGACACTCATTTTTTCACAAATCGCGTGACAAGTGGGTCCCAGGCAATATAATTATGAAGTTTGGATCCTAACTGAACAAAATGATATGAAACTAGGATCCTGGCCAACAGACATGCAACAAAAATATGCACAACTATCTCTATTTAATTGCAATTGAAGGGTCACCAATTGCATAGACAAGCAAACCCTTATGATTCTACCGAAGCAACAGTTCCAAGAAATAGTGAGGATGCAACAAGGCACATCCATGCAACATACAGCTGCACCAATGGCAACCGTGGACAATAGTCGTTGGGTGAAACAAGACTGACGCATGTGAGCTCTTCAGGGTTCAAGTAGGTCAAAAGGATTTCACCGAAGGGAAACAAACCAATTTCTCCTAGTGAGGACTCAAGGTGAGATCGATCTTTGGGAAGGCAATTCCACATTCCTCAAAGGCCTATTGGCTTGTCCACTCATCAATTGGTTCGTGAGCAAGCCTTCAATCTGCATAGTTGGGTTGAACTTATTTGAATAATCGTTGCTTATGTGGCGATATGTCAGACAGGAACACTACTGGATTCCGAGCGATTGCAAAACGCCAACCATCACTGCCCTCCCAAACTTCAAGACCACCAATTACTTGCTTTGGTGTGAGAAATCGCTACGAGAGCACAAGAATCTAATAGAGGGAGGAAGTCCTGTGAGTCAAATGGAAAGGCTCAGTATGATTCTCCCAGAGGAACAGAGCTTCAGCTTCCATGACCGAACCCACTACCCGGGGACAAACAGAAGCGATGCAATCTACGCCATCAAAGCTCTTCAAGGTGGACAGAAGCATACAGCATCTGATTCAAAAGGAATCAAATCAAATTATGGCGAATTTAGTACCAGCTCAAGTCTCCCATCAGCAATCAGCCCAACTGAGGACCGCCACGAAACATGGATCATGACACCAAGAAGCAGCACCTGTCTTGGAAGCTCACAGCCGTGGGCTTCATCGACATGCATATGAATGCCGGACGGGTGCGTATTTGGATTGGAGTCTTTCGGTCTATCAGCTTGTGCTGGCGGCTCGGTGATGCTGGCCATTTTTCTGAAGATTGACGCTGCTACCGTTGGCTTGGCACGGCGCGGGTGGTACGTGGATCGTGAAGCAGAGGTGGAGTGGGCATGACTGTTGGTGCTACGCATGCCAGCGCTCCAAGCTGAAAGATCATGCGGAGGGCTGCTTTCATGAAGCGGGGGGAGGAGAACAAGACGGATTTCATACGCCAATGCGACACCATTGCATTCCTTCGCGGGGCTACTTCACTGGCTTGGTAGAGTATACCAATTATCAATGATTCAGGTGCATGCGGCTTTGATATCTGTATTCATCTGTAAGTGTATACATGTATATGTGAATGTACGGAGGGTTGAAGATCGAAGAGTCGCTGTTACTGGATGATGCGGCCATATTGTTTCTTTTTAATGTGTATAAGCACTGCAAGCATATTTATACGCGGTATAGGTTCATCAGTTTTGAATGCATGGTTGATGGCCGCATCCTTTATTGCCGCGATAAATCACATTTTCTACCCGGCTGTCGTGGAATTCCTTTGAAACTTGTTTTGTTTTATTTTCAATTTAAATACAATTATATGTTTATTGAAAGATATATAAATATATATGTTTATATGTATTTTTTTGGTGAATAAATATATGTAATTATATATAAATATTGTTGTCAGATATAGAGATAACTGTATATACATATATATATATATGTTATTTTACAAATATGTATATATATATATATATATTATATGATGTGTAAATATATATATATATATAGTTAAATGTATTTACATAGATATGATTTTAGAGATCAATAAATACGTAAATATATTTTTAGATATATATGCATATAAGCAGATGTATTAACAAATGATGAGCATCAACAGCCTCACCGATAGACAAATTTGTACGCGTGCCAATACATATAAGTGTTTGTTTCTGTTTATATGTTGAAAGGAATACATATGTACATATTCGTCTGTACAGCTATAGATACCATTGAAATAGTTGTTGTTACGGTTGGTAGAGATCATGGTAGCCTTCAAGTGGTGAGCAATCAGGGTGAGTGGTTCACCAACATGTTTTTACGTCTTCATGTGCAGAAGTACTGCCATGTCTCAGTTTCCTGCAGCGTTATCCTTGGTTATCCTTCCTCCTTGGATACGTCATGGGGAAAGTGGGTCCAACAATAAAGGTTTTTAAAGAGGTTAAAGCCACGATCATCAACCATTACTGATTCAATGCTTCTTAGGCACATAGTTCTCGAGGGATCAAGGACGTGCGCGTGTAACCTACCATCCTCCTACATTACATATCGCTTCCGACAGCGGTCTTAAACCAGGGGGGTCAACTGGCACCAGTGCCACCCGGTTGGATTTGCTGCGCAGCACTTGAACTAGAACTGTACTGGCCAAAAGGGACCTCTTATGCCGGTTGCCTTCGGTGTAGATGTGACTGAATGTAACTAAACATGAATACACGTGTGTATATACACATTTGCAAATGTATTTCTGTATTTATCCATTGTTGTTTCTTTATTTGTAAAAATCCGATATGCACATATATGCACATTTAGATTTACAACTTGAGAAATTTCACGTACAACTTGGTAGTTTCCAGTGACCAAGCAATCTGTAAAATAGTTTGATCCCCTCAGGGCTCCCATGTCAGGTCCGGGAAAGCTCCACGCGCGCTGACAAGGACTGGTCCGTCCTGAGAATGACCCGAGTTGAAGTGAAATTTTCAGCTGTTTGATCGGTTGGTTGGTGGTTTGTTTTTTTTGACTCACAGTGTTAATGGTCTAAGCCTTGTTTCCATGGATGATGATTGCTGATAACTCCTTGGTTCTTTGATTACGATGAGCTTGATGTATGTGATGGCTGCCGTTGCCATTGGAAACTCACAAAACATGGATTTGTGCATTTGTTTGCAAACAAATGCTAGGAAAGCACTACTCAAGAAATGTAAACGGACATTTATTTTCAAAATTAAACATGTTGGTTGTTATCTCCTTCTATCAAATATAATTCTAAGACCTGTTCGACAATTCGGATTAGCTTGACCAGCTGAGTAGCGAACCGTATCCAACATCATCAACCATCGAATAGCCATCACTCAGCAGCTAAGTAGCAAACAATGTCCATCATTGTATTATTTTTTTTTTTTATATTGCTTGCCATTGTTTTAACATCATCAAACCATGAGTTGACCATTATTACATTGTAAGTAATTGTTGACTAAAAATAGCTATCAATTAAACATGGTTTTCAGTGATGGTCAATTCATGGTTTCATCAATTCATCTCCAGATGATCTCCATAGTATTTTACCATCATCACAAGTCTATAGAATGTTGAATGTTAATTTATCTATGAATTTATTTGTCATCCTGTTTGATTATTTATCAAATCAACCATCAACTATCATTTTCCCATCATCAACCTTCATCCATAAGCTGAATCAGCAGAATTTGCCCATCAAATCTCCATAGATTTTTGCTGCCCTGTCAGGAGTCCGTGCAGCAAACCCGGGAGCCCAGCAAGGAGCCGCGCGCGGAGCAAGTCTCTCCGCAGTCTCCGCTCGCTCCCGGTGACCGCACACAGGCGCAGTTGAAGCGGGAGCTGGATGTATAGGGCTTGCAACCATTAATGATGGTGAGGAATAGGGGATAATAAGCAACAGTAGTAGGGGATATAACAACTATATGTTTTTTTTCTGAAGCCATAGAATTGTTAACAATGGTTAATAATGGATATGAACAAGGGAAGAAGAATCACAAATTGGAGATATACAAACTATAATGGTTGGTTTACTACCTAGAAATGGTTCAGAAAGGATGATAACTGGGGGTACCCCAATTTGAGAAAACACCAATGGCCCACCGTGGCCAAGTGATGCGTATTTGATGGCCAATTATTGTTGAAGATAATCAATACGTGGCAGGGTGAAGAATAAGAGTGTGTTTAAGCTAGTTAGTGATACATGCTTGATGGTAGAATGGTGATAAAATGGGGGTCGATAACCTGGTGGTGGTTTCTGTCAATGTTTGCCAATGTTCAAATAATTTGAGCCATACTGTTTTGGATAATGTTGCTTGATCATTTAGTTTCAGAAACCTATGTACATGTGATGGTAAAATAATGGCTCATTAGCTGGTGAATCATGGTTATTTGATGCTTACTTGAGAGTAGACGGATAGTTGTTTTATTGTGATTGATGGATGATCTTGGTGGAACAGTTTTTGATGATGAATAATGGTCAATGATGGCAAATGATGGTCAATGATGGTCAACGATGGTAAGTGATGGTCAATCAGCTGGTTGATGAATCAGGATAATGATGGATGATGTTTGTTGATAGTGGTCAATGTTCAATTGTTTCACGTGATAAGAACCAACCATAACTTTCGGAGATAGCAACTATCGGCGGATTAACCTCGATGGAGAATCACCAGTAGTACACCATCTGAAAATGGTGGTTTTCCCAATGGATTTCAAGCGGGTGCGTGCCTCGTCTGTACACGCGGAATCTTGCTCGTCTGTACACGCGAAAAATGTCTCGGCTGTACACGCGAAACGAACTCAGCCATACACGCGAAACCAACTCAGCTGTACACGCGAAAACAACTCAGCCATACACGCGTAATGTTTAATCGTGCATGCAAAGGCCAGAGGGGGTGGGAGATTTGATATGTTCAATATTGCATGCCAAGGCCAGAGGGGGTGGGAGAGTTGATATGTCTAATCGTGCATGCAAAGGCCAGAGGGGGTGGGAGATTTGATATGTTCAATCGTGCATGCCAAGGCCAGAGGGGGTGGGAGATTTGATATGTTCAA
>VSDK01012583.1:84715-120171 GCA_009767595.1 Symbiodinium kawagutii | reverse complement strand
GGGGGTGGGAGATTTGATATGTTCAGTCGTGCATGCCAAGGCCAGGGGGGGTGGGAGATTTGATATGTTCAGTCGTGCATGCCAAGGCCAGGGGGGGTGGGAGAGTTGATATGTTTAATCGTGCATGCAAAGGCCAGAGCGGGTGGGAGATTTGATATGTTTAAGGGTGCTGTGTGGGCATGTGAGTTGGTTTTGTGTGCGCAGGTGAGTTGGTTTTGTGTGCGCTGGTGAGTTGGATTTTGTGTGCGTGGATGAGTTGTTTTTGTGTGCGTGGGTGAGTCTGGCTTGTGTGCGTGTGTGAGTTTTGCCTGTGTGCGTGGCTGAGTGCGATCTGTGTGCACGGTTGAGGCGTTTACCTTTCAAGCGGTCAACTTATGAAACAATGATGGTATTGCATCATTTTCAGGTATTTCTTTGCCAAAATTAAAATAGTAGCACCCCCAAAACCAATGCTTTCCTATGAACATGATATTTTTTTGGGGGTTGTTGATTATCCTATGTTGGCGCATGCCCAATTTTAGCAACTACGTTGGTTGTTTGTTGCGTCAAGGTAAACATCACCTGCATTTCTCTAGCCCCCAACTTTGTATAGTGCTTGCGTGCTTACGTTACCTTGTGGCTCCGAGAGAAAATCCAGCATTCAATGGATTAACAAGGTATGCAAATCGGGTGTGAGAACAAGGGCATGTTTGAACGTCGATGTTTATCAGCAGTAGTTTCGGGGTTGTCTAAGTTTGTGATCACTCCTTGCGGGGGCCTAAGACACTCTTAAGCGGGGTGACACAGAGATGCTGGTGACACATCCAATTGAGGATGGCATTTGCTTAGCACTGGTCACTTCGTGAGTTGCGGATCACGAGCTGGGTGGTCACAGCGTAGCCGTTTCCAGCGTAGATATGACCAACACCATTATGGTAGACAGGGCTATTGGTCAAGGGCCCCTCCACTCCAGGCTGTCGACATCTAATCAACAAATTAGTCAGCACGCTGTTGGGATGATCATGCATCCACACATTTGGGAGTTATTATTAGCATTTGTTTGGCAATAATCCATGGTCACATAGTTCTGATGGCTACAAATGGTACCCTCTAGTAGTCCCTAGCATGGCTGGCTGGAGAATCGACCATTTACAGCTGATTTCCTAGGTTTTTTCTCCAAAACATGTTGATTCTCCATTGCTATGTTAGTTTACCAGAGGGTAGAGAACCACCCTAAGTTCAGCCATCACGTTGCATCCATTTCCATTGGATCCATGCGGGCCAACAGTGGCGTCGCCGCTCCGCAGGTTCAAACGGGAACGCCTTCGGTGGCCGGCCATGCCGCGCCAGAAGCTGATGGCAAGGCAGCTCATGGCAAGGCAGCTGATGGCAAGGCGCGCCAGTTGATGGGATCAAAACCCAGGGTCTGTTGATTCAAATGTTGACAACCCCACGGAACTATGATATGTCCAATTGTGTCCAACATCTTGTTTGATTTTTGCAGAGGTGTTTTCAGGTTTTAGAGATTTTCCGAGTGCATTTATCAACTCTTTGCTGATTCTCAACCTTTTGGTTGACTAATGCCCGTCAAATGCATAAACTGCTTAGAAACCGGTTGATTGAGAGCATGACCCAACCTGGGCTACGGTGTGGCTGTTTATTGGGGGATCGTTGAGCCTGAAGATGTCACAACTGCTGCGCGGCGGCGCATAGGCTAGGGATCATCCCTAGGAAAGGCTTGTATAGATGAGGGGCTGGATCTTGGATGATCTTGACTCTTCAGAACTGTTGTAGTATAAACCATTTAGTTACCATTTTTAGGAACCAATCAATACTTAACAAGTGGTTTGATTATACAACATCCATAGCTGACCATTCATGGTGACCTATGGCTGTTGCCAACCCATCCATGCTGACCGTTTAGTGATCGAATCCAACCATGAATAGGAACTGCCAACAACCAACCGAGACTATGAACAAGTCTCAACCACTCATCAACCCATCATGGGAAACACAATGAGTATTCTAAGAAACTAGTTTTATCTACTAAAAATATCTACTCAAACTGCTGATTCAGCTAGTGTCAGCTAGTATCAGCTAGTCATCTCTACCATCAACGCCTAGCAGTTGCCCCAGTCTACCAGCAACGCCTGGTCGCAGTTGCCCCAGTTATCGTTCACCGCCTCAACCCATCGCCGTGGCGCGTTCACCCGCCACCGCACCGCGGTGGAGGCATGTCCCGTTGCCGTGCCCGGCAGCGCCCAGCGGGGAAGTGGCTCGGATCTGGTGCCAGGCGAGCCATCTGCAGGCGAGCTGCCAGGCGCCGGCACGCTGGTCATGCCAGGTCGCCTGAGTCTCCTGGTTATAAGTTGGTTCATGAGCCAGTTATAATAATCAGTATGGTTAATGATATTGGTTAGTTCATGGTGCTTAAAAGTGATGATATGTGATTGTTTTGATGGTTAAGACTGGTTAATGATTGACGATGGATGATTAAATGTTGATTGATATGGATACTTACAGATGACGCTTGGCAAGTAGTTGTTGAGGATGGTGAACTTATGCCAAATAAGTTGTGATTGACATAATGGTTGGTTCACAATGGTCAATAGCGGTTACTGGAATAATGTTTCAACAAATGATAAATGTCTTGTTTAATGATGGTTATTCATGGCTTCAGTGATGGTTGAGAGTTGTTAACACATTGACAATGGTTGCTTGTTGGTGGTTTCAAACATTTTAACACATTTTATATATTTCCCTATTATTTATTAATTATTAACACATGGTTGGTTGACTAATATTTTTCACAGGGGTTGAAACCACCAACCAGATGATTGTTGGCTAATATGGTCGTTAATGAGTGGCAAGCATGGGTATCAACGGCCTCCATTCAGACCCACGGAAGCGCGTATCGGCAGACTGGGTCTTGATTGGCTCAGCTACGCTTCTACCAGCAGCGGCCAGTGGGACGCTGGAGGTTGCGAAGCCTCACGATGGACATGTCTCTTGAAGCGGACAGCAGACTTGCCTTGCAGCGCTTCCTTCATGTTCAGAGGAGCGGAACAGGTCATCGGAGATTAGTCAGCGACGATGGTTTTTGTGGTTGAGAATCGCCTTTTTATTGAGCAATCATGATTGAAAACGGCTTCAGCATGTTGAATCGTGCGTTGGAATTAGCAATGATCGTGGTGATTGAAAACACTTTGCTGCACACCTCCATGTGTAGGGGTGCCACGTGGTTGGCGCTCCCAAGCTTTTGTCCTTGCGAACTTGGACTTCAACGCCCCTCTTGCCCGTGTGATTGACAAGTACGGAGGAGCTTTGTCCACCCTGGGCCACATTCATGGGGACAACAACTATGTTGTGGTTGTGGAGCTACCTTCCCCGAAAGAAGACGGGTCAATGGGGTTTCTGGAGCCCATAAAAGCACTCTCCAAGTAGCGCCGATGGTTGGACTCCAGATGATCACTGTTCGAGTGATGTCTTGTAGTGATAAATAGTTTCTGATGGTTTTTTACAATTTTCTATGTTCGCTGTAACTATGAACAAATGGTCGTTTGACCAATATTTTTCCATGGGGTTGAAAAGTTAGTGGCGGTCAACAAATGATAGGCATTTTCGTTCATTGATGATGCTAGATCTATTGTGTTCAGTACCCGGGGTTAAGACTGGTTTGCATTTGGTAGAACTGGTAGCAGTAGCAGATTTGCCTTTGTGTGCCTACCTACATCCATAGGAACATATTTATTTACATACATGATATAGATACATGATTCCATCAGTTGAAAAGAGCTAAGACCCTGGTTGATGAATCACGGAAAGTCCAGCCATGGTAACCCCCGACGACCCAAAGATGGCACCCATGGATGGCTACTAGTAACCAACGTTTGTCAACGATGCATCACCAACAAATATGGATAGGATTGCTAGTAAAAATATTGATGATCAGCCCACGATATGGGTTCCCTAAATATTTAGTTTCGTTTACAGGCCATCTAAGTACAGTTTTTTTTTGAAACCAGGAATTGCCTTGTTAAACTGTTAAACGATAAACCAACTTACAATCATTGACCATTCCAACAACCACTAGTCAACGAATTGACCATCATTAATCGCTATCCATCATCACTATCCATCTTTATTACCTTAGCTGTAAACCAACAGTACCCATTTTCACCCAACATGACCACTATTTACCCTGAACTCACCTATAGTCATAAACCAGTAGTTACACAACCAGTAGTCAATGAATTAACCACTATTCACAACTATCAATTAGTAATTTATCATTGACTAGTTAATTCATTAGTACCCTCTATCAATAGTTATAGTGGTTTACATCTAGTAATTTTCACTGGTTTACCACTATTAATCCTTAGTACCAATTAGTACCAACAGGTCATAAGTACCCAATAGTCATAAGTACTTACAACTACTCTATTGACTAGTCAATTTACCCAACAGTCATAAGTACCCACTAGTTGTTAATCAATCCACTATTCACAACTAGTATTTTACAACTGGTTAATCAATCCACTATTCACTATTAATCATAAGTACCCCAATCATAAGTTGTATACGACTAAACCACTCTATACACAACCAATACATTAGGTTTAATCATAACCACTATAAATTAACCACTATCAATCACTAGTACCCTAGTTGTAAACCACTCTGCCAACGATTACGGCCACGGGACCCGCCACTGCGGAGGCACCGCGGCCGAAAAACGCACTTCGCTGCCTCCCGAGGAGCAGTCAACGCTAGCATCGTGCGATGCTCCGAGTCAAGGCACCGTACCATGGAGCTGTGGGTGTGAACATCCCAACAGGTGGACTACTTATTGGTGGTTTCAACTGGCTATGGGTCAAGCACTTAACCAACCAATACTGGAAGATAATGACCAACAATACTAGTGGGAAAACAATGGTAAATGATAGGGGAACCAGGGGGACTAAGGGTTTTGACCCACAGCCATTTGTTTATGTTCACTAGTAATCATTAACAATTGGTTGGTTGACAAGCATATTTTTCATAGGGGTGGTTCAACCACCAACCAGGACTAGTATGGTGGTTTTATACGCTGAGAACCATGAGAAATGGTTAATAAATGTTGATCATAGGGGATAACAAGCAGGGATACTATGGTTCTATCCCTGGTTGGCATATGCAGCAACAGGGTTTTCTGGGATAGAACCCTAGTAAATGATTAGTGATTATGGATGATCGATGGTTGGATTAATCGTTTGCTATGGTATGCACCAATCAATTGGCAGATCTATAGAACACCATGGAACATGGGTGGACCTAACATCGATAAACATGGTGAGCAACCAATGACAAAGTGTTGGTTTCTTACAACACGGAACCCCCAAAGTCATGGATAGTTTACTACTAGAAATGGCTCATGATGGATGATAACTGGCGGTACCCCGGTTTTGAGAAACACCCAAATGAGGATGTACATCCAAGTAGGGAATACACGGCCAAGCATTGATGGTGAATACTGGGGTGATTGAGAAGCCTTACGCGCTATTGTTGGTGGGAGGCTGTTGTCCTTGAAGGATTTCTACCATGGTCTCCATTGATTAGGATGATATCAATGAGCATCGAGCACAAGGTACTTGATGGCTGATTTTTCCAAATAGTTGTTGGCATTAGAACAAAAACAGCTAGACAGCAAGACTTGCTGTAAACATTGCCGTAAGACTTGCTGAAGGCTAGGAAGATTGGTGGAACAGAGAAACAATGGCAGCAAATCAACCAGATCATTGCTTGGTGAATCCATTATTAACCACTATCAACCATTAGTTGCATATTTCAATGGCTCATAAACCTACCTGATCAATGCTTGTGAATCGCATGTGGGCATGTGCCAGCACGGTTGTTCTGAACCATGTTTTGGTGCTAAGCAGCTTCCATGGGCATTCCTTAAGATTGGCAATGTCACATGCATCTGGGCGGGTTGCAGCCATAACCTTCTAATATGACCATGGGTCAATATTAATCAACCAATAATAATGAGGGATGATAACCAACAATAATAGGGAAAACAATGGGTATTGATAGGGGAACCAGGGGTACAGGGTTTTGACTCACAGCCATATGGGTGTTTCTCAAACTAGGGGTACCCCCAAATCCTCCATCACGAACCATTTTTTGGGGTCCCATGTTTTGGGTCCCATGTTGTGAGAAACCACCATGTATTTTTTGTTGAGTGGTTAGTGCGGACTACATGGTTTTACTTGGCTTTAATCCACAAGAAAATATGACATTAGCAGGGGATCAACAGGAACCACTTCAAGACAGTTCAAACACATCGAACGAAAATGCCAACAGAGTCGTGACTCCAAGCCCCATGAAACTCCTATGGCGGCTCCCCGCAGCACGGCAGGCACCACGGCGTCCGATGGCGCTGGAAGCGCCGGCGAGGACGGCGACCCATTGCGAAGGGACGGCGGCAGCGTGGTGCCGTCGGCCCCAGCCCCGCACCTGGAAGAGCCGCCGGAGCTGCTGCGGGATCCACGGCGCTACAGCCACGAGAGCCATCAGGAGGACGGCGACGGCGACGGGAACGAACGCCATGAAGGCCGGGGCAAGTCGCAGTGAAAGGGATGGCTGGGAGTGTTTTGGTTGGGAATGGTTGGGATGTTTGAGGGGAAAAAATGTGAAACAGATTGAAGCAGTTGAGTTGGAAAGGGAAATCACTTAGAAGGTGATTTAGGTGAACAGTGGTTAGGGACTTGAGTTGGGTAAAAAAAGGGCTTGAGGTGGGTAAAAAGGGATGCTATAGTAAGCATTGAAAAACGAATGATAGACAGCCATTGTGAATCGTGGCGTAAGATTGCCAATGGCTGTTGTGCTGTTTGGAGCAAATTTCACTCAACTGGTTGGTGGTTGGTTTGATTGTTGTCATTAATCTACTACCAAATTTAGCAACCAATTGTTAACCTAGTTGGTGGTTTGATTGTACTACCAAGATTAGTAACTAACTGTTAAGCTAGTTTGATTAACCACCAGGCAGTAAATGAAGCTGTTGTTTCAGATCTGTAAGCAACAAACATACGATTCTCGACAAAGCACATCTGGAGCGGCAAAATGACAAGGTGGCAAACAAGTTAACAGCATTCAAGAATGCATTGATGTTTGTTTGGGCCAAGTCATCGTCCAAGATCATCCAACAAAGATCCCATTGCATTGGAGTTGGCAAAGTGCGATCATTCTACATTTGTTTAGAAAGATGTATTACGACATGATTTTAGGAGTTCCTATAGTGATATCATATGTTTTCTAGCGATCCCTTTGATTTTTGTCTTCGGGGGTTGGATCCAAAGTAGTGGTTCCCGCTAGCTGGAGAGATGATAGGATTCGGAAGGGTAGATCAATGGAGACCACAGCAAGCTGTTGCATGGATACCCTCCCTGGTTGGCATCAACAACTTGCCGGTACCACTGGCGTTGTGGACCCCGAGTCATGACTAAGCATTCACGACGTGAAGGCATCTTCACACCCGTACAAGGTGAGCCCCCAGCGGTTGGATAAGATTCGCCAGCTAACTATGCTACCTATTGCTGTTATACCATCACTATATATATATATATATATATATACATATACTGACAGACAAGTCATACAAGTATACTAACTATAGTAACTATACTAACTATACTAGCATATACTATAACTGTTTGCCAGAATTGGTCATGAAAAGCTCACAGCTGATTCGGGAGCCACTTGCTGTATTCAGAACTCTTGGAGACGGCCGGGGCTTGGGTGGCAAATTGCAATGGCTCGCTGTGATCTTCCTGGAATCTTCACATTGGTTTCGGTTGTTGATTCCTACATGTATCTACAATATATACCCTCTAAATCTTCAGACATACCTTTGCTTGGTTCAAGTATTGTACCTATATGTATAAGCATATATATGTGCCATAAATGTATACACTTAAGCGTTTTGACGTGTATAAACATTTGGGCCTTTCTCAAAATGGAGGACCCAGTAATCATCCAGTTTATGAACCATTTGCAGGAATCAACTAAGCATTATAGTTGGCATATCCCAAATTATTGCTTATCATTCCCTTCTTAATATCCATTGTTAAGCATGAAACTATGGCTTGAGCAGCACCCATGTCATCCACATGAGTCCACACCGGCGCGTGAAAACACGCCAGGCCTCCTGTGGGCCGAAGAAAACGCCATCCTTCCCGATGAGCTCCCGCAGGCAGAAGATCCCAAGGAGGTGCCACTGCCGGAGGTTTTTGGAACGAAGGGGTTGCAACTATATGGGGGTTTCTCAAGCCATAGGGAGCCCCAAAAATGGCTGGTTGATTACATTTTATTACTATAAATGGTTAATAGTGGATGATTTGGGGGTCCCCTATTTTGAGAAACCACCATATGGCTATGGGTCAATATTAACCAACCAACTAATGGGGGATAATAATCAACCAATCATGAGGAAAACAATGGTTAGTGATGGGGGAACTGATGTAAAGTTCAAACTAGTAATGTTCAAATAGGAACAAGCTATGGTTATATATATATATATATATATATTTGTTTGGCAAGCTATAGGAATGTATGGTAATCATGGTGATAAATGGTATATGTTTATGACCTTGGAAATTTGAGTTATGGTTATAAACTGGTTTGCAATGTTCACATAGGAACTATCCTTGCAGTCATGTATGGATATGAACCAAGCAACCATATTTTTGAACCCTAGTGGTAACCATTGCATTTTGATGGCAAGCATTTGTGGTAATATAAAGTGATATACGTGATTTGTGGTCAATTTATGGTTACATGATGTATGTTTTTACATATAGTTTATAGATTGATTTTTATTGTGACAAATTGCAAGCATGTTTTACTGTGAGTGATATATAGTGATTGTATCAATACTGTTGGGATAATAGGTTGATTGCAGATATAAAAAGAAGTGGTGTATGATAAGTACAGTAGTATTGTAGCCAGTAGGTTGATGGTTCTTTGCAATTGTATATTTCACTGTGAGTATTGTTATCAGTGTTGAAATCAGAGTTGCACTAATAGTGCTACCATGGCAAGAAGAGTCTTTGTCATTACTACGTTTAGTACCCTATTGACTAGGTTTAAGAGTGTTCGACGTAGTATCTGAACAGATACAATATGCTTTCTGTTTGTTTATCAGCGGCATAGTCTTTTCATAATGGTCGTTATGGGCCTTGTGTCAGATTCAGTCATCGCCAACCGCTGCATCATCATGGGCAAGTGAAACAGCGTCCCCGGCCCTTGGGGCAGTTGCTGGATGATCGAATGAGGCAGCGGCTATTGCCAACAAGCACATGGGATAAGTCAATGGCCTAGTTGAACAGCGAGGAAGACGGTTTGACAGACAAATCCGAGGAGACCAAGAAAAAGAGAGGTCAGCCCAAGTACATCAAACCCATCATTGCGAATTTCAAGCGAACGAAGGCAGGCAACCGACTCATCCAGCAAGAAGTTCGGCGCCTGTTGGATGACCAGTGCCGACTTATCCCCAGCCTGTTGGATGACCAGTGCCGACTCATCCCCAGGCATGCCATGAAAAACATAGATGGAACGAAGCTTCGCTTCTCCGACACTGGTGTTGTGCAGGAGGTGTCCATTGAAGACCTTTTGCTTAGCTCATGCACCCCACAAGTCTTGGACAAGGGGTCGCATGGTTTCACCACAAAATGAGCCATTGATAAACATGATTTGAATTCATTTACCATTAAAAATCATTATCGATTGATAAACATTGGTTGAATTCATTTGCCATTAGAAATCATATGAAACCATCATCAACCCTTGCCAACTGGCAGCATGACTATAGCCCTTCATGATCGAATCACGAGCCACCAACGAAGCGTTGCTGGGATTGCTGGTACTGCCTGGGGAGTCGAAAAGGGCTCGCTCAGCTGCTGCCAAGCTTGTGCGCCTGTAGCGCCGGTCCTGTGGCCCACTTTTGACCAGTATTTACAGATAAATGCATGTTTTTTTAACCCATGTATTGTGGTTGAAGTTGTATATCTTTGAACCACTATCTATCATTAACATTCATTAACTTAAGATAGTTAACCATTATGTACAATATTTCTTCCTGAACGGATTCCTATTGTTGCAGCCTCCGCCTGCCAGGTCTCCATCGAGTTGCGCCGCGTCTTGTCGGGCGACGCGTCGTACAAAGACCTGGAGCTCACGGACGACGACTTCCACGCCATCGCCTTGCACGAAGAGCTCTGCGAGGACGTGAACCATCTGGATCTGGCGGGACGCTTGGCTGCTGGTAGCTGCTGGTAGCTGGTGGTTACTAAGGTTGATAGGGGTCTAATTAGGGGCTATGGGTGGCTACTAACCAAGGTTGATAGGGGTCTCATAGTAGGGGTTAGTGTTCAGCTTCAAGCATCCAAGTGCCGGGGGTGTGCTCGAACTGGTTGGTTTTGATGCTAACTGCTGGCGATGGTGATCTTCATGAGTCATCGATGGTGATAGGGGTTGGTTCACCTACCTAGCTATGCTGGGCATGGTGATGCTTCTAGCTGGTGACATTCGCCAGGTTGGATGAGTGTTTATGAGCACGGCTTTGTTCATCTACCTTTTTTCCAATGGATCATTTCAGCCAGTGGCCCCAAAATGCACATCCAAATACTGAGCTATGGTGTTGTTAGGACCACAGCTATGACAGTAGTGATCATTTGGCGAAGGTTGGAGATTTGTCACAGCTTTATGCGGACCAGTTGCTGTTGGGACCTGAATTAGCGACAGGATGATTTTTTTTGGCAAGCAGCAGCATGTTAGGCATGCTAGGGGACGATTTGATAAACCATTTTGAGCCCGAAGGACATGACCACGGGGTTTGGATAGGTTTGGAGGTACCCAGAACAGAATCACCGCCCCAGATGTGGCCTCAGAGTCATCCTTGTCAGCCATGGAACTCCACCGGTGGGATCCCAGGGTCAGTACGAGTGTTCAGCTGATCCATACGCACGGTATTTTGGTCACGAATAGCTTTAAGGATTCGCCCAAGTACAGTAGTGTGCGTTTTTTTTAGCCAATGATATGGCTATGGGTCAAGTAGTTGGCCGCCCCCCATTTTTTTGCAGAGAATTTCACCAACCACAATGGGGAAAAAACATGGCTCATGATGGTAACCAAGGGTGCAGGTTTTTGACCCATGGCCATATGCCTTCATAGAAATATGCCTTCTGGTATTTGATACAAACAATTGTGTGTGTTGGCGTTCAACCATTGGGATATCAGCAGCCCATTGTGGGTGTTGACAACCCACTGCTCTTTGCCAAGGAATCCAAGCACTGGCCTATGTGTTCATCGCCAAATTTGGGTCCTTGAAAAAGGCTGGCCCTGAGTCTTGTTTCCAAGGGAGATTTCTTGCGGTTCGTAGAATATGGGGATGTCTCTTGAAAGGTGTGAACACAGTTAGAGATGTTGATGTAGAATGGTGATGTCCGGATCTGACATGGCGGTATCCATTGGGGATGTTGCACAGCAGCTATTGTGAGTGCTGCCCACTACTTGGATGTGCAGCTGGGGGTGTGAACATGGTTATTGCCCACATAAGGTAGCTGAACCAACCGAGATAACCATGGAGAATGTTCCCAGTTACTAGCTGGAGATTCTCATTCACCAGGTAGCCTGTTTTTCAAGCCTCAGGGCACTGAACCATAGATTATATATTTAGACAATCAGATCATGTGATTCTATGAATAGATGTCCGAAGATGCAGAATAACAAACCATTATTTTCCGTCGCATATGTACTTGTAGAACGTTTTTGCATCTCAGATATCCATTTACACAACATGATTACACATTGGATGTGCATTGTTGTTCAACTCAATCAAAACATCAATTCAAATAATGCATATCTGTCTGCACAGTTCTCTATCGATCTAAAGATCTATTCTATCCTATCCTTTCCTATCCTATCCTGTCCTACTTGGATCTGCAACTGGAGTTATCACTGGTATACAATTGACCATAGTGAGAAACCCTACAAGGTAGCTCGTAGCCCCTGTAACTCCATAAGTTTTGTCATCCCTGTAAGCTTTGACCGCCATAGTGAGTGAGTACGAATCATGATGATAAAGAACCCTATCAGGTACTTGGATTATCATCCCAGTTAGAGTGTGTGGTCAGTAGCCATGGTTATAAGCCATCTATAGATTGGATTAGATTGGTATAACCCACTTGTAGTAGTCACTGACCATGGTTGCCAGTGCTGCGGAATGATCACCAGGGCTTGAGGTGGACTGGGCTCACGAGTCAGAAGCAGATTGTTTCATCGCAGGGGGGTGATGGCAATGCTGCTGCCTCTGTCTGAACGCATTTTGGACCGGAATCAAATAAGGTGCCACAAAATGCAACTGGAGCAAAGAATCTGTGAAACGATTGACTTCGGTCCTACGCTCAGAACGTGTTGGACCACAAGTGGTTGTGCAAACCTTGCAACTCAGCTGCTATGCTGAGTGCGGCGTGCCATGCTGACTTCACTTCTCTGTCAAAGCAGAAGGAGTTCTTAGCAGCAAGCTGCTGGCTGCTCTAAGAGTGACCTTGTCTCCATGTACCACTACCAAGTCTACCAAGTGCTTCCCATGATGGCGAGGAGCCTTCGGCCCGACCAAAGGCCTTGGGGCACTTTGGAACGTGAAGGTTTGGACCATGGACTCTCGGCGCCCAAGATTCCCCCAGATCAAAACTAATTTTCTAGTCAACAGTAGTAGGGGGTTCGTAAATGTCAGTCAGTAATCATTCAAGACTATAGTTGCAAACCATTGACAAGTCATTCAACACTGTAGATAACATTTCTATTCAGCAGCGGTTGCTAACCATAGTTTTAACCATAACGATAACCATGGCTCCTAACCATTTACTAACCATTATGTAGCCATATTTACAAACAATCTAGCAACACTTTGAGTTACTAGCCATTTTGTTCAACAAAGATTAGTACCTATCTATTCAAAAACGTTTGTACTAACCACACACACACAGCAACCATAACTATAGGCTACCAACCACTAACTAATCATTTCCGAACCATGAAACATAGCTCTAACCATAACTAATATATACTAACCATAGGCAACTTCACCCCCAGAACCATGGCTACAAGGTGGGCCCTCAGCCAGCTATAAGTTGGTTTATAACTAGGTAACTACCAGTTATGGTAGACAAAACATGAAATAATTATAGTTACAGTGCCTTACAAACCAAGTTATAACTGGGGGGGCCCACCTTGTATAACCATTGGTATCCCACCAGTGGCTGTAACCCCCAACCTATGCGCCACCGGCCACGGAGAGGCCTTCCGTTACTTCGACACGAACAAACAGGGCCGTTTCGGACAGGTTGCCTGGGACAACGGCCTGGTGCTGTTGCGTGCCCTGGCGTGGCGAAGCCCGTGGCAAGGTGTGGAAGCCGTGGCTTGGGATGGAGGTTGGCTGGCTGGTGGGTTCAAATGGCCATGGGTCAATATCAACCAACCAAGAATTGGGAACCAACAATAGTAGTGGGAAAACAATGGTGAATGATAGGGGAACCAGGGGGACTAAGGGTTTTGACTCACTGCCAAATATTTGCTTCTTATTATAGTTATATTACTGGATGGGGGTTTTAAACATTGTGGTTGATATAACCAAAAGTAATAGTTGATATTGTGGGGTTATCGCCAACAATGGTGGGTGGTGTGATTGACATTTTGATTATTTTTAACTAGTAATTATTAATAGTTGGTTGGTTGACTAAGTTTTTTCATAGGGGTTGAAACCACCCACCTTTTGTGAATGATATCAATTTTCTTGTTTTTTTTAGGGTTTCATAGAGGATGATAGGGGAGGATTTTGCCAACTATGAGGGTTACAACCGTTGATGATGGTCAAAAATAGATCATAGGGGGATATTTTGCCAGCTGATGGCTCAGAACCAACCATAGGGGTTGTAACCATTCAGATGAATAGTGGCTTATAGGGAATGATAACACCAACAACAGTGGTTAAACAACTACTGGTTGGTGGTTTCATTGACAATGGTTCACAAATGTACGAACGCATGTTGGCTCGTTGATGAGCATATTTTCGTTGGTCTGGCGAAGCCACCAACCAGTTAAGGCTGAAGGTCCGTGATTATTTGTGATGATTGGCCGATCATTAGCGATGATTAGTTATAGTCATCATGACATAAGTAGTGACTAATGGTGACTGATTGATTGGTAGTGATCATTACTTCGTCATCATCAATTCCCATTTTGAATGGTTGCGAATGGTTGACAATGGTCAATCATGATTGGTTAATGTCATTTTTTGTTAATACCGTGCGGTCATACATAATCAGTAACAAATCCATTGGACCTTACACGAGAAATCAAATCTTTATTTGTGGCAGTGCTTGATGTTTGTTTTTTCTTCTTGTGTATCATTACAGATCAATGCTGATGGGAAATCACCGCTGATGACTAGGTCGCGTCAGTTCGCGGTGAAAAAACTTGCCGCTGCAGTACAGTATCTGCAAATGGTCAGTCCAACAACAGTACGGGGTGTTACACTATTGATGGGGTAGTTTCTCAGAATGGTGATTTTACTAGTTGGATAATGATTAATTTTGGGGAAGTGTAATTAAGAATAGTAGGTGATCTACCAACGACATGGGGGGTTTTCGAACTATGAGGGACCCACAAAAATGGCTGGTTTTACTACTATGAATGGTTTATGGATGATTTAGAGGTGCCCTATATTGAGAAACCAACATGTATTATTGGGTAGTCCGCTGACAGATTAACAACCGTACTTGCGCCTATGGGCCCGTTTGCTATATTGCTATTTGGTTGATTAAAATGGGAACATACAATCACCAGCTCATAGGTGCGTAATTTACCTTTGAAATGATGTATGTTTTATTTATTCAGTACAATTCTATCAGAGAGTGACCATGTTGACATTTTCTCAAACAGAAATAACATGTGTGGATCTTCAGCAAAAGTGTACTGAAAGCATCGCAACTTGTGGGAATGTTTGTATGGATATTTCAAATAACTCGGCATGAAAATCGGAAATTTGTTCGGGCTCGCCGCGGCCAGCCCAACAAAACACACTCCTTTGGTGGTTTGCTGGGGAGCCAGCTAAAGAGCCATAGGAATTCATATATCAGCGGGGACGGCCCCCAGGAGTGGCAAGTGACCAACTGGTGGTTTCTCAAAAAAGGGGACCCAAAGAATGGTTGGTTTATTGCTATAAATGGTTTCTAGTAGATGATTTGCGGGTACCCCTATTTTGAGAAACACCCAACTAGTACTGTTGGATGATTGTTTCCTTGGCTCGTTAATGAGCCAACCTGGCGTCTCGGAGGTTATGCTTTGGATTGGTTGATGGGAAAATCTGCCGAAAACCCTTGCAATTGGTGGACAAAACCAGGGTTTGCGGTAGATTTTCTCATGAACCAATGCAGTGAATGAAGGGCTGTGAAGTTGCACACATGTTTGGCGTCCAACGTCCAGCTAGGAGTAAATTGCTCCTAGATGAAACAGCATGTCACATTGAGGTCAATACCCAACTTTCAAAACTCTGCCATGTTAGGTATACCAACTAAATCCTGACCAAACTAATCTGTTAGGTATACCAACTGAACATCCCAACACAGATTAGTTTGGGCCCTTGATCGACAGCCATATGGATTCACCTTGGTGAAGAAGTTCCTTGAATTCGGCCACCGCAGACAGGATTCCAACATGTCACATGGTGATTTCTCAAAATGGGGGGCGCTCCCAAATCATCCACTGTTAAGCATTTATGGTAAAACATCCATTTTGGGGTCCCCTTTTTTGCTTGAGAAACCCCTATGCGATCTGCGATCCTCAAAATTCGGAGCCCACTCCTGTCATAGCTCAGCTTCGACCCAGGCATTGATGTGGAAAGACTTTGCGGCTTTAAACCAGCGCCTTGGTGACTGAGTCACGACATCGCTTGCATGACAACATAAGGGTGTCTGAATGTCATGTGACACGGGGCCATTTCCACAAGTCAACAAGAATCAGGATAAACTAATATCTAAGATGAGGCGACAAGTTGTTCGATGCAATTATTTCTTTCCATATGTTTACATTATTGACATTTATTGGCCAGTGTTTTTGATTTTATTGAAAAAGCCATTTCAAGAATTTTGAGTGTTATTAACCGAGCCACCCAGCCATTAACCATTCTCCTAGCCAGTCAGTGTTGTTCTAGGTTTGTGCCTTTTTTCTTCATGCACCCCAAATGATGAACCTGCAAACATACTAATATATATATATATATTAGTGCGCATGCAAGCAGGTACCGACAAATGACGAACTGTGGATAAACATCTTTGTGACGCAACAGAGGATGGTTGAAATGTATGTGTTTCCCAAACCTTGTGAATTTCATCGCTCACAACAAGTGTCTTTTTTGTTTTTTGCACACGTGCTTTGCCCGTCACGGGCCCAGGACCAGTCACATGCTAAGGCACAGATTTTTCACATGATGGACCAGGAACCACAAGGCGCCTGCTGATTGAAGCGGTGATGGTTTTGATCCCGAGGACCTGGGCATGCTAAGCTGTTACTGAACATGGGATGATAGCCATAAAGCTATGGGTCAAGCAGTTAACCATTTAACTAGCTGGTTAATGGTTAGTAATAGGTAACTAGCAACTATAGGGGATATACCAGCTATATGGCGAGCTGGGTCAATATCAACCAACCAACTATATAATGGGGTATAACAACCAAAGATAATAAGGGAAAACGAGCTGGTTAATGGTGGGGAACCAGGGGGACTAAGGGTTTTGACCCACAGCCATCAATATTCATGTTAATGATAGGGAATACTATCTCCAACAATAATGACTAAACAACTACTGGTTGGGGGTTCGTTTTTGATCCGACTGTTACCAACTGGTTGGTTGGTTGACAAATCTGTTTCATAGGGGTCGAATCCACCAACCAGTAAACCTGTGCTGGGATATTTGGATCCAGTGCAGTGCGTCCCTTTTTGCTCTCTTTGTTTTAAGTCATGTCTCGGATGAAGTTGAATTGTTTTCTTCCCTTGCGCATCCGTTAGATATGCTCGAACTGGGGCTGTAGATTTTTTTTGCAATGGGAAAGGCGTCTGCAAAGAATCGGAGGCGCCGCGATGGCCAGAGAAAGACGTGTGTGCCCATGAATCCTGGATGGTTGAAGGATGCTGAGTCAGACGCTGAAAGGGTAACAACTCACCATACGAGTAAGCGCAGCAAATCCAAGCCTGAACATCATCGGGGGCCGAACCGCCCAATCAGGAAGGCGCGCAAATATTTGAAGCACCGGCACAAGAAAGGCAAATTTGACCCTGATTTTGATGTCGACAGCATGACTGACGCCACATGTCATCAATTATTGGAGTTTGCGACGTGGAATGACAGACGGACGGGATTCCACATCCCCCAGAACTTCGAAGGCGCGTGGAGTTCACAGTCTGTCGAGGATCATTTGATGTCTGCGTGGCAGATATCCCAACTCGCAAAGGATATTTTGGCCTTCCCCACGGACTCTGAAGGACGCAGTTTATGAGCACATCCATGAGAGGAGGGTTATGGATGCTTCCATCAATCTGGGGCAGTTGAAATATGAGCACATCCATAAGAGGAGGGCTATGGATGATTCTATCAATCTGGGGCAGTTCAAATGTGAGCACATCCATGTGGATGAGTTTTTCCTTTCCCATTGCTTTTGACTTTTGCTCAAAGAAATTCTGTAGCCGCGGTCAACGCTGTCGCAACTATTCAATAGGTAACGTTCAAATTGGACAAATCATCAAGTAACATCCCCGTTTGACAAACACAACAATATCCATGTTGGCTGTGATATGGAGATTTGTGATTTCTGCTACAGCAAGGACATGCTGAGGGGAGAAGTTACGACGCATGTTTTTTCAGAGAGCTGGCCGGTCAGCTAGCCAGTTGCAGAATGCAAGAAGCCAGTAAGTTGATTTCTCAAAAACGGCTGAGCATAGTGAACGTAACAAATGTGATTTTCTTCTTGACCGTGGACGCAGGATTGTTTACCTGTACCATTGCCATGGATCTCCCATTCTTCGGCAGCTAAGGTGATGCCGGCATTGGCATTAAATGGCCATAGCGCCATGCAGGACCGTTGTGTGACCCTGTGAGGTAAATGTAGACCCAGCTTGAAGCACAGCTGATCCACGAGCTGCCACGCAGGCGGCTCCGTGTCCAAGAAGAAGTGGAACCGATTTTTTTCGGTTGCTTGGTGAGCAATGCAGCAGGGGATGGATGGAGAACAGTGGTCCAATGGCTATATAGTATATGGCTATGGGTCAATATTTACTAACCAACAATGGGGACAATAACCAACAAGAAAAAGCGAAACAATAGTTAATGATACGGGAAGCAGGTGTACAGGGTTTTGACCCATTTGACCCACAGCCATATTGTTTCCTAAACCCATTAGCGTACTGTCAAGGAATAAAAGAACAACAACAAACATCACAGATACACAATATATGAATGCAATAGATATTTTTTTGACGACCACACATGATTGATGCTGGTTGGTGGGTTGCACTGCTGCTTTGATGGTTGCAAATCTCGGTGTATGATCAACAATGATGATAATTGCATGTACAGTTTTCAAACAATCAGGGGTGCCAATGGCCAATGAGATCAAGATGATGATGCTGCAGATTAAAATTTGAATTCAGAAAACACGAGAACGACTGTCAACATTTCATACTAGGTAGGTACAACTTAGAAACAAACATACTGCGTATTGCATTGAACAATTACGAAGTGAACGTGATTTGCTGTTTTAAAATGTTCCTGACGGTTGGTCTATGGTTGCTTCATTCATGTGACTGGTTGTAGAAATTTGAACATGTTCATAGACATTGCAATCACAACAACAAACAACACTAACAATAATTGATAGAGCAACCAGTGACAAACAATGGCGGTGGCAGCAACATCATACATGATAATGTCAATGTTAGTGAAAATGACAATGCTTCGGATGCTGACCATGGCAGTAGTAACACCAATGTTAGCAATAAAACGTTGCTCGGAATCTTAGGGGGTAATGTCAAGTTTGCATTGAATGATTTTAGTTGATGTAAAGTAAAAGGATGTTTGAAAAGGATCATGGAACCATTATTGAACAAAAATCAATGGTGTAGCATCACGGAGGGCCAACAACACAACTGTTGCATCCAGTTTGTTAGCCATTTATAGTATGCGGGGTACAGTTTCTGAACTGAGCAAAACAGCATCAACACCCAACCTAAACACCGAAGTGGTTGGTGGTTTCAACATGTCTTATTTTCCCTAGTATTACCAAATGGCTGGGTGGTTGATAAACATGTTTTTTCACAGGGATGAAAGAACCAACCAGCAAAAACGAAAATTATTGCCATGAAGTGATGTGTCCCCGGCACAATCTGAAGGGCCAAATGTTTGAAAACGGGCTGAAAAGGCCAAAACTTGGATAGGATCAAATTTCATCCTGCTTTGTTCACAATAACTGGTTCGTTAGAGACAAGCCAGATATAAATCGTTATATAGTTATCAATTACTATTACCATTAGTTACTTCCACAACTTCTTACAATCACCAATTATTGACTACCATTGATCATTACACTTAGCCATGTTATATTCATTATCCACCATTAGCCACCGTAGCCATGAGTAGCCACTAATGACCATCATCAACCATCATCAGCCATCATCAACCATGAATAAGTCACCACCAGTTTTCCATCTTAAATCCATCACTAGTTCTTACCCATTACCATAATAATACATTATGATTTTAAAGTGAACCATAGTCCATCAACCATTGCTGGTTGATGATTTCAAACATGTTTTATTTTCCCTAGTAGTTACTAACAATTGATTGGTTGACAAACATATTTTTCAGAGTGGTTGAAATCACCAACCAGTTGATGATCATAATCAACCATTATTACCATATTTAACCACTATTACCATATATAACCATTATTACCAATATAGAACCATATATAAACATATATAACCAGTGATGTGTCCACTTTTCCCATTATAACCATATATAACTATTATTGTACACACCATTTATACCCATCAGATAATGATCATAATCAACCATTATGACCATATATAACCACTATTAACCATTATTAACCATTGAACACTAGCTAACCATCACTCGTTGTTACCATCATGGATCTGATGCTGAGGCCATCGAGGAGACCAACCTGGCGATGTCCATGAAGGAAACGGCCCAGGCGCGTGGCCGGAAGCGTCTCCGCGACGGGGCGGGGCGCAAGAGCGGCGGTGTGGTGATGGGTTTCCCCATTTGGTGGTTTCCTCATCTGAGGGCTATGGGTCAATATTAACCAACCAATCATGGGGGATAATGACCAACCAATAATAACTGGATGGCTTATACCCATTAACTTAGGTTTTTAGTGTTTTTGGGATATGATTGATTTACCATATAAAATACAAAAGATATATTTTTAGCAAGGAATCTATAAGCCACCAAGCCATGAATGCGTTGTTTAAGACTCAACAACCCAACTGATCCATCAGAAACGATGCCCGGAAAAAATCCTTAATGAGTTGATCGTCGGAAATTGATACCCTCATTATACCATTGCTCCACAAGCTAGTTTGCTAGTTATAACTTCACTAGCTGGGGGGGGGTATTTCTTTGTAGATTTGGCTCGGGGGAGGAGCTGGTTGGAGTGATGGATAGCTGGATTGCTTTGGGCAGCACCCAGCCGCGGCGAATGATCGGCCGAATTTGCAAAATGCCAGGCTGCCAGGGGAGTGCCTCCTACATGCTGAGGTTGCTGTGCAAGAAGTTTAGTCAAGATGCAATCGATTCTGCAGGCTAATGATAGCTAGTACAGTACGTACCATGTATGCACCATAAACCGCATGATGGTGACCCTGATCTTAACCATGCATATCAAAATCTTTCGGTGCTGATCGTACTTGTAGTAGCACGCATGTTGACGAGGTTTGCAAACATGACTAATGTTTGCTTATTATATTACATAAAGATACTTGCAACCTTGCTCAATGGTAGGTTTGAATCTAAAAATGACAGCATCTAGGAATCTAGCATGATTATGAACTTTATTTGATAGTGACCACTATTCACCAATATCAAACATCATGCACCATCAAATGACCGTTATTAGTTGTTTTTCTTTGCTTCATACGCCTCTGGCACTCTAATAAAGCGAAGGAAAATCCACCAATTTATGCTCTCCTAGGGGTTCTCTATAACAAAATATGGTGATATTCCAGTTTTCCCATGGATTTCCTATGGTTTTCCCATAGTTATCCCATGGATTTCCTTTGGTTTTCCCATCTAGTTTTCCCACGATTTTTCATATTAAATCAACCATGGTGTTTGGCTGTTCCACTGCTCGGGTCTACCAGGGTATTGTGCCAGGTGAAGGGCGGCACGGTGCAACAACGTGCGCGAACCAAGTCGGAGCAGTTCAAAGAAGTGCACCGTGAACGGAGGCCGGGCCCGTCGGGGCGGGGCCCGTTGGGTCGGGCCCAGGCGTCGTTGTGGAGGCAGCGATGAGGCACCATGGGATTTGTTGCGCCAGCTAACCTGGAACCATGGTGAATAATGCCAGGTACTAAGTAGCGTTGCCTTCACCCTGGTTTCCTGATGTTTCATGATGGGTGGATATCATGAAGATTAGAGATAGAACCTTTGAATTTCAATCGAAGCTGACATTTAGGATGGCGGCCAATGATTGTTAATCATGATTATTATATGTAATTTAGTAATGACGGTGACTTGGAGATCTATATTGTTAACCCCTTATTTTGAATGACAAACCACTCGCTTTTCATGTGTACATGCATAAACGGACGTGCCCCCAAACATTTGATGTTGTTTCATTAAGGAAAGCCATTAGTTTGGGGGGTGCTACAAAGTGGGCCCCCTAGTTGCAAGTCGGGTAACTGTTTAGATACAGTTGTATCTACTATAACCATCTATAACCCAACTACTATAACTTGTAAATGTCGGGATATGCCTGCCCCTAGTGATCCAGCCATACCTTCTGCAGTGTCGGTGCTTGGACCCAAAAAATTAACCTGACGGAAAGTCTCACAGTCGGTATTTGGAGCACTGGGGCAAATATGGAAGATTTTCAAATCAGCGGGACCCCAATTTGTCAAATGTTCATCATTTTCGGAGTCCCCTATTCCGAGAGAAACCCCATATTAACATAGACATTTGATGTCCGGAGAGAACAATAATGCCTCCCACACCCCAGTGTTGGGGATTCAACACCCACAGAAGTCCCCAAGATAGCGGAATTCACATGAATGGATGCGCATCCATACAGGACCCTTTTCTGTGTGTAGCAACTGTGGTGACGGGAGTTGGCTTTAATTATCCAAGAGAGTTGTTTGAAACGATCGAGTTCGTTCTCATTGAGCGGTTTGTCAAAATAGGAGTACCCCAAAATCAATGGTTTATGACTGCTGTAGATGGTAGATGATACAGGGGCACTTGTATTTTGAGAAACCATAGGTTATTTTGATGTAGATGGTAGATGATATATGGGTACCCCTATTTTGAGAAGCCACCGTTTGGCTGTGGGTCAACACCGACCATCCACCAAACGGGGAGAAACACATCTCAACAAAGAAACAAAGACTAGCTAAGCCAATTCCGGGATGATGACCAGGGATACAGGAATTCACCCACTACCATTTTTCTGGAATTATCACAGTTTCAAGTCTATGTTCCATATATTTGCGGTTTCTGGTTGTTAGATGTTGTTCGTCATTGGGCAGGGGCTGCTGTTGCTGTTGTTGTGCTGATGTGATGGTTTCTCAAAAGTGGGAACCTGCAAAAATACGCGGTATTTCTAGAAATGATGACTATTGGATGATTTGGGGGTACCCCCATTTTAAGAAACCAGTATATAGTTGGTATATCCCCTGCTATCGTTGCTTATTATCACCTATTTGTTTGTCATATTGTTTGTTAATCACTACTATCAGCCATGATTAAGCTGAACTCACCTTCCCCAACCATTGACCACCGGTTGTTGTTGTTGTTGTTGTTGTTGTTGTTGTTGTTGTTGTTGTTGTTGTTGTTGTTGTTGTTGTTGTTGTTTCCATCCCCCTATGCCCCCCCTTATTGTTCACCCGTCTTCTCCATGCATGGGGGGACAGCTGCACCAGGAAAGCCAATGTGCCCACGAAGCCCAAACGGAAAGGCAGCGTGTCGAGCATCGCGGGCATCGCATCGTTGAAAGATGCCCGGCCTGCGCTGGGTGGTGGTTGTTCGGCCCTTCACTTGTGAACCCGGACTGAGAAGCAATGATGCAGGATATATATGGTAGCTAGCCCAGAGGGTGAAACCTTGTTTCCTCATAAATTTGAGACGGAGGTTGATCTTCAGCTTGGATGGCTTATAACTGTTGGGTGGTTTCAGACACAGTCTGAGTTTATGTTGCTTTGCGGTGAGCACTTGCACTTACTTCATGAACTTGATTCTACGTCACTGAGGGGTTGGGCTGGGGTGGGGGTGGGGTCATGCGAACGTTCACTTGCACTTGCTTGATGAAGTTGGTGCTACGTCACTGAAAGGTTGGGCTGGGGTGGGGGGTGAATCAAACTTTGCAGGTCGGGGAACAATTCTTTTCCCAGATGGCAATCAGGAATGGGATGTGCTGGGCAGACAAAAAGGTTCGCGTTTAGAAGCTGTTGTTCACCAATCCAAACAATTCACCCTTGAGCTGCTGCCCAACAGAGGCGTGTCTTTGGCAGAGACACAGATGATAGACAGAAGCTGCCGATCACTCCAAGAGTTTCTGCCGCATCGATGGCATTCCTTTGAGAAAGTCAACGGACATAGACAAGCGTCCCGGAATGTCAAACCTTTGTCGTTTCAGTATGTTTCAGTGGGTCTGGCCTCAAACTTTGCAGCCGCTGACACCTGTGCGATTCATGGATACTCTTGTTGACGAAATGTGGGCCTAAGAATTAGTTTCTGATAAGATCCGATTTGTGTCTGCTTCTAGGTAAGAAGGACAGAAACAAATGGAAAACGCGATATATTTGCTGGATGAACAGAAGAGACTGATAATCAAAACACACGGCCGTCCATGGAACGTGTACCTAGTAGTTACTAACAAATGGTTGGTTGACCAGCATATTTTCATAAAGGTGGTTCAACCACCCGCCAGATAATGATCATAATCAACCATTATTACCATATATAACCACTATTAACCATTATTAACCGCTAGCTAACCATGAGTGGTATGTCAGGACCAGGGATATGGCATCCTACCGGGTCTCCATCATGGGTCATCGCCTCAGGATGATGCGCAACAAGTCAGGAAGGCGCTGCAGAAATCAGGCGCCGAAACCGCCTGTCTTGGCGCCACCAAAACCTGCGGCTTAGGGTGGCCAATAAAGGTCAGTGATGACTGAAGGATGGTTATTTGAAGGATAGTTATAGTTGATAGTTGATATGATAAATCTGATAATTGATGAATGATGTCTATTTGAAGGACAACTGCTTGTTCATTGATGGGGGACAATTGATTTTTGTCATGGATCTTGAAACGTTTGAGCAACGGCACCGAACATGAATACACATCACTTCTGGGCCTTTGATTGAGTCAGTTGTGGTCAGTGCCATTGTAGTTATCTCACTAGTTTGTGTCCATCAACATGTTCATCAGTTATATCATGAGTCAATTGTCATGGTAGTTTTCAATTGCATTACCATCAGCTATGAGTTGAATGAGTTGCTAACCCATGCTAACAGTCACCGATCACTTGATCTCATTCCTTTCCACTTACCTAAATGGTAGGTAACCATCTTCAACCAGTTTGGGCAGCAATCCCAGGCTTTCCCTGGTTACCTATACAAGGCGGGCCCCCAACCACTGAACTAAGTTGGTTTATAACTAGCTTGACTAGGGGTAACTACCAGTTATAAAGGGCTATAACCCAACTTATAACTATACTGAGGGCCCACCTTGTAAGAAGTGGTGATGGATACAACACTACGAAATGTAATGGTTTTGACTAATGGTATCAACATGTATCAACTAGATTAATCAACATAGCGCTAAGTAATGGATTTGGATTGATGGTTTCATTTTCTGCACCAGGCAGCCGTCGGCCTCGGAAGACGGAGTCGGGGCGAGCAATGGATCCCGCAGCCGGAGTCGACCCTGTTGCTCGAACCCCACGGGGGAGATGGGCTCTTGGTGGTCCCTGCCAACGATGGGGACCCATTCGGGGTTCATGATCGAAAACTGATGGTGATGAGTTCTGTTTAGCAATGTGATGGGAAAATTATGTTCTGTTCATCATGTTTCTGATTAACAATATGTTGTGTCGTTGATTTCTAAAGAATCCAACCATTATTGAGAAATAGTTCCAGGTTCGAATGTTCACAAGAAACAATCCAATACTTAAGATATGTAAGTATGTTTATTCCTATATTTCCTACTTGTTTAATACCGACGTGAATAGTGTTGAGCCTCAATTGAGCGATTGGAAATGGTGTGCGTACTGTTTGTGGTAGAATCGAGATTGTCAAATAATGTCAAATAACCTTTGAAACAACAGTGACCTATAAGTATCTAACTGGCCAACACCCACAAAGCAACAAGATGATCATCCAGGCAAAGTGATTTGGAACCAGTGATGGTGAAGATCAGTGGTACATGGAGAAGGACTCTGAGCCTAGAAACTATGAAAATCATCGGGTAGTGAGAACATCATCATCATCATCATCATCATCATCATCATCATCATCATCATCATCATCGAGCGTGTGCATACCAGGACCTTAGCAGAAGGTGACATTCCAGAGCACGGCCACAGGGCCAAGACCATTTCGATGCACCCATGGTCATCAACCACCTCCAGGCAGACATTCTAAGCAGAGAAGCAACACCTTGTTTTTTTGTTTGTCGTCCCCCCAGTGCAGCAAACAACCCATTTTGGTGATTCGTAGCTATTGTTGGATATTGTGTGTTGTTTGATTTCTAGTAATGTACTCATGTGTATTCACAGGAGTCACGCACGTAAATGCTTGCGTATACTACGAAATACGGTTACGAACACGGAGCACTCATAGCCCTCGTAGGTCTCCGCTAAAAAAGTCCTCATCTTGTCGTTCCGAATCGGTGTGCGGTTCACCAGTCCCAGGTCCCAGTGGGATGGATACATGGGACGGGATCCCCCTGGTTATAAAATGCTTTTTTTTAATCTACAAAGCATATTAAGTATATAGCCAGTATGTTATATCTTCCAGAACTGGTGGTTACCCGTTTACTCTAGTTGTAAGCTTAAGCTAACTTAGCTATTGTTTGGAAGCCCTACCTTGAATGAACTTGCATGTATTGTTTTTCAAGGGGATACCGAGCCTCAACGCTGAGCTACCAACCCAGGCAGAAGTGGAGAAGCGAAACGAGGAAGAGGATGCGTTGCTAGGAAGCACTGCTTGCCCAGCTGGTCTGAGTGACATGCGAAGCATGCCACGAATCGCGAATCGCTTGGGAGCACGATTTGCACAGTAATTTGGATGGTTTATTATTGTAGATGATTATATAATATTGGATGATTTGGGGGTACCTCTATTTTGGGAAACCACCATATGTTTTTGAATGAATGTCATGATTCCACATGAAATCAAACACAACGATTCGAAATGTACATGCGCATGTGTCCTTATCCTGTTTTGTTTCCAGTCACCCATGCAGGATTGAAACAACACACACACACACACCAGGTGGTTTGCTTATTGTCGATACTGATACTGTTTTTTGTATCGTTAGAAAGGAATTGCAGTTGATCATGGGTAGATTGCAGTTAATTATGGGTAGCACATTTGGTATCATTTATCACAGTATGATTCAAGTTGAGGTGGTTGACCATATGATTTAGGGTTTCACTTCAGTTCCATCAAACCAATATTAGTCCAGCCTGGTTGAGCTCCCGGACAATTTACTTACAAGCGCCAGGACGGTTTACTTAGCGCCAGGATGATTTGTTTAATGACGAGCTGAGGATGATTTATTTTAATGAGCGCCACACGGTTGGTTTACTACCCGAGCGCCAGGATGATTTATTTAATGACGAGCTGAGGATGATTTATCTTAATGAGCGCAAGACGGTTGGTTTACTACTCGAACGCCAGGATGATTTATTTAATGACGAGCTGAGGATGATTTATCTTAATGAGCGCAAGACGGTTGGTTTACTACTCGAACGCCAGGATGATTTATTTAATGACGAGCTGAGGATGATTTATCTTAATGAGCGCAAGACGGTTGGTTTACTACTCGAACGCCAGGATGATTTATTTAATGACGAGCTGAGGATGATTTATCTTAATGAGCGCAAGACGGTTGGTTTACTACTCGAACGCCAGGATGATTTATTTAATGACGAGCTGAGGATGATTTATCTTAATGAGCGCAAGACGGTTGGTTTACTACTCGAACGCCAGGATGATTTATTTAATGACGAGCTGAGGATGATTTAATTTAATGATTGGCTATCCCTTCGAAGGGGGAACTAAAGAGCTACAGGGAGTGGTGAAACCAGATGGTAGAACCCAAGACGGTTTACTGAACAAAACCCAGGATGTCATCAGCATGATTCTGTTGTAATAAGGATTTATGTTGATAAATTTGATCAATGATTTTTTAATGAACAGTTGGTGATTTCACTATAGTGGTCATCTGTGAGACCCAAAGCATTGGGGGTGAGTAACACCTCACATTGGAATCAATCAATGATCTAATCAATCATTGGAATCCATCAATCACAATCAATCAATCAATCAATCAATCAATCCAATCAAATAATCAATGATCAACCATCAGTCATCAACCATCAACCCTGCCACCAGCCCTGACGCCCCCGGGTGGTGGCTGCTGGTCCCTCTTCAACGTTGTCTTCCAGCTCCTGAAGGAGGATGGGTGGCCGATCTGACACTCGTCTGAAGGCCCAAGGGGGTCTAATGAAAGTTGTTTACAATGATTCAGTTGGGATGATCGTTCAAAAATGGCTGACTATTCAACCAGATTATTGTGAGGCCCCCCAATGAATAAAGGTGCTTGGGGAGGCAATAGACATTCCCAAGTGCCAGAACCAGGCTACTAATGTTGCCCATCAAACCATGGCCAAGCACCTGAAAGCAGGTTGACATTGATTGATGTGATCAGGTTGGCAACCCAGGGGCAACTGTTACTCAACCTGTCACATTTATAGCCATTACGGGACCATCATACCAGTCATGGTAATGGGTGGCACTCGCCCCACAAGTGCCCCTACAGGCTCTACCCCAGTTGGGGTGACCTTTGCATCGCACGTGAGGCACCAATGAACCATCCAACTTGACACAGCCTAACGACAGTGTTGAACAATTAATTGTAATTCTATTTTATTTCATGACCATTAGTCATGTGATAATAGGAATTAATTAGTGGTGTAAGGTTAGAACCTTCTGCCAGCCCTTGGCTGCAAAACATGCAATGTAATTCTCAATGTAAGCGATGATAACCAATGAACCAATAAGTTATTAATTAGTGGTGTAAGGTTAGTGTCCTTTCTCACCTTCATCAGTCAGTTCTGTTGTTCAATGTGTCTCGGACACGGCCAAATATGGCATGTTCAATGTGTCATGCACGCGGCCGTAAATGGCATCCCCAGGTCTGAAGTTGAACCTGCTAAGCGGCTCAGTCACAGCCATTTGAATTTCCTCCGGAGCCGATTCCTTTGGACCATGGAGATCTCTCTGGGTCCACTCCATCATAGCACTTCAGCTGTGCCCAGCCAGCAAACCACTGGCGCAAGTTGTCACTGCAATTCAATGCTGTGCTGTGCCCCAGGGGCACATTGCCCACAAGGCGATGCAATGCCTACCGGCAGGAGTGGTATCCGACCAACATTTCCTGAAAGCCGCTCAAGAACCTGTCCTTGTCGGGTTTGTTGCACCTTTGCAACTCTTGCTTCGGCAATCCTGGCTTTAGCAGCTAGGCAGTCCACCTGACTCATCAAGTCATATATTTCGTCGTCCTCGGATCGGACCTTTGCGAGGAGGTCGCAGTTGCCTTCCTGTGCTGGGCACTCCCAGGGCAGGTGCCGTTGCCTGAGCGGATGTTATGCTCTATCCTGTTGCGGATGGCAAGCGCATTTGAGGGATCCATGTCCTTCTCCAGGAAGTGCCGCCTTCTGCGGGCCAGCATGGCCAATCGCATCCATAAGTCCAGGTCCTGGGCACCGGATGGGCCAGCGTCCTCGTCCAACCTGTTGAAGTAGACCATGAGGAGCTTTGCAAGCTGCGACAGCAGAGCGGTCTCTGCAGGCGAGATCTTTCGAAGTTCCTCATTGCCAAAGATGGCAGCGCCTGAGGTTTCCACAACCGCCTCGATGAGGTTCTTCACCACATGCCCCCTGGCAGTCTGGGCATCTTGCATGCCGGGCGTATCCACCATGGTAACGATGTACCAGCCATGCCATCCAACCTTGACATGGTAGTCTGGCCGTAGGGTAATGATCCCCTTTCCTGGACAACCTTTGCGACCACGTCGCTCATGCGAGGGCCTATTCCAAAGCCCTGCCACTCGGGGAGCGCCACCAAGCGCGATTCCCGCATTGCGTTGTGGACAGCCAATTGATTACCGGTGTCTGTCGCCAGCTCCACAGCGGTTGACACTTGTTGTGTTGAACCAAACAGTAATGTTGGTGTTTTGACCCAGCCTTTCCAATCACGGGTCGCCTGTTGATGATCATTAATAATCAAGCTGTAGACTAGGAAACACCCAGTGACCACTAACAAACCATTTATGTGACCTCATCTGCCAATTCAAATCATGTTGATGTTCTGATTAAAAATAATAACTATTATTATTAGAGAAACATCCAATGACCTAATGACCACCAAGTTATTTTTCCCCATGTTCTTATTACATCAGTTGTCCATCTTTATGGCTTATGGTTGATGATCATTGATTGATTCCTCAAGTAGACCAATGATGATCTTCTATCATAATGATGATTGAAATTATAAGCTTTTAGTGTTCTTCATTGATGGTGGCCAAGTCCAATGAATCAGTGGGATCAATCAACTATCAATCTTTATTGGTTCAGTTATGATTATGTTACATTGCTGTTTTGTTGTTGATTGTCATGGTCCACCTGGTCAGTTTTGTTATTGAAGGTTGTTTCCTGGCTGCTGCCATTGTTTGATTGTTTTTTGTTTTGGCCCTTGGTGGTGATATCTGTTGCCCCAATCCTGTTGGTGATGATGACCCAATCCTGTTCTACTTCAGCCTCAGCAACACTGCCCAGGATTGGCACCCAACAGTTGTCCTAATCTTTGCCGGCTTTGCCACCTGGCACCACGTTGCGTTGGCCACATGTCTCAACCAGGCATCAAAGGTCATGGGTGGACTGGTTTCTGAGATAGGGGTCAAACATAAGTAAGTGACCACAAGTCCAATACCAAGATGATGATGATAATGATGATAATCATAATGATGATGATAATCATAATGATGATGATAATCATAATGATGATGATGATAATGATGATGATGATGATGATGATGATGATGGTGGTGCTGGTGGTGGTGCTGGTGGTGGTGCAGTGGTGGTGGTGGTGGTGATCATGGTAGACAGATCAAAGGGGTAGCCCTCCGGAAAAGGGTACAACAGTACAACCATCAGCGAAAGGATCCTGAAACCATCAGGGGCCCAGCACAATTAGACATCATGAAGCATTACACCAACATGATGATAGACCGATCAAAGGGGTAGCCCTCCAGAAAAGGGTACAACAGTACAACCATCAGTGAAAGGATTGAAACCATCAGGGACCCAGCACAAAGATCAGTACACCAACAAACCACCATTTGTGGGCCAACCAAACCACCATTTCTGGGCCAACCATGGAGCTCATGGAGGGAATTCATGGACCCACCCATCACATTCAAAACTTTTCCTGAAGGAGCACAGAGGTAGCATGTACACCACGCATCACCTCGCCATCATCGAATCCCACACTGCCACATTTAAGATTAAATCCTGAAAGGTGTTTCAACATTGAATTGGTCAAAATTTGTTTGGTGTCCACAGTGGCCAAATGGGATTCTTATTGGATCACAAACGCTTGTCCATCCTGGATCGTGATGTCCTGTACAACAAAGACCACTGCTCTCTTTGGTTGCAGCCCATTCAGGCTCCACACCAGTTGCCATCCCAACTTCGTCGCTGCAGAGTTCCAAGCCACTGCCGGTTTCAGAACCTTGCCCGCATGGGATTGGGTCAGCTTGGTGTTCTCCTCAGGCAAAACGGTGTAGAGGATACTGTGGTCCTGCAAGCTGAATGGCAATGATAGATCAGGTCTGAGGGATATGAATCCTGATGAGGATGATTTAGTCAGTATGATTTGAAAACAGTGTATCCTATAATCATGATGCTAATATGGCAATATTATTTGAGGGACCGGGAATCATTGTTACTCATTAACATTTGCATTGAATCATTATGATGTAGTAAGATTTTAAAACACCCATGTCCTTCTCCAGCACCCACTTTCCCTCAGGGTCTTGGTGGGCTTTGTGGTAGCACACTTTGCAATTGGTTGGCTTCGTTGATTTCGCATGGTCCAAGATATCCTGCATGGTTCCAGTCACTTGGTCCACATTGGCCCATGTGCTCTCAGTCACTTCGAAAATCCATTGGGTCTCATGATCAATGGTGCTTGCATCCCCAGGGCACTCTGCAAACTTGGTCTTGCCAAAACCACACAGGATAGCACCCTCCGACAATGTCACCTGGACAACAGTTTCAGTAGGGAAACATTGGATCACAACTGGTCTTCTGAGGTTGGTTTGGCTTTCCAAAGTGGTTGGATATTGTTCGCTGTTATGGTTGATATTGTTTCATACTGGTTGATTTGATTCTACTTGTACATAGTTGAATCCATAGATTGATGATTGGTGATGATGGTTAAATCATTCCATAAATGGTGGACCCAAAAAATCATCAGGCTATAAAAGTTACCAACTATTCAGTCACCAAGTTACAGGATGACCCGACTGGTTCTTGATGAAAGCCCCAACAGACTTCGAGATGCAAAGAGTTGGCAAAGTGTTGAGCTTCTTTCCTGCCCGAGCATTCATCAGCGGCACCTCACACAACAGCTCCTCATCAGGAGGCACAGCCACATCAGCGATGCCAACGAGACACCCCCCAATGTCCGCCTGATGACGACGCTTCTTGGGCAAAATCTTGGGCACAGGAGCTCCAGGTTTGGTGGGTGCAGGTTTCTGCTTCTTCACCGGTGGATGTCGTACAAGGAACTCTTGGTGGTAGGATTGGAAGTCAGGGTGTTCTTGCCATGTGTTCACCAATGCACTGGGGATCATCAATGCCACCACTTCTTGATCCACCTGACAGGGAGGTTAGCAATAAAACACTGTAGCAACAGATTGTTTCAGACATTCATTGACAATAAATTCAATATTTGATATTTCTTAGTTAGGAGTTTTGATGACATAAATTGTATGGCTGCAGCATTGATCTGATGTAGGCAACCATTGAATATAATGTTTGGCCCAAGCAACCCTGGACCTTCTGATATGTGCACCGCTTGAGCGCTGGAGGCTCTGGCATTGCTTCCAAATGTGCACTTGGGGGCTCCTCTGCCAACCTGCCAGGGAAGTAAAGGAAAACCAACAACAATAAATAAATGAACAACAAGATTACAATGATTGTTGAATGTTGCTGGGGACAGGTCATCTTGGCATACATCTTTTCTAACCTGGCCTGTCACATCCTGAAACAACAAGTCTTTCATCTTGGAACTGTTGGCAAAGCTCCGCAGTCCAGAATTGATCAAACCACTCACGGTGCTCCATGTCCGGAAACACTGGGACATACAGCGATGCGATGTTGCTCTTCTGGGCAAACTGCGTGAAAGCTTCGAAGAAATTTCCCACACCAGGATTGCAGTCAACAATCACCAATCCAGTTGACGAGGTGAAGGTCACACCATCCTCAAATCAAAATGACATGCCATGCCCCATTAACAAACTGGACCTTTTGGGTTGAACAATGAACTTTTGCCACATAGTGCCGCCAAGATACCACAGCAGAAGTCAAGAGCTGCTCTGCCGCATCTGCACCAATCTGTGAGTACTTCAAAGCTCCATGTGGTGCACTCTTCGCACCAGGCAGCGATGTCGGGGAGAGGTCCTCAATCATGATCATGGATTTTGCAGCAAGCTGTTTGGCCTCAGACAGTGTGCGCCGCAGCCTCACAAGCGCAGAGTCACGCCAAAGCCATTCTTGCTTCGATACCTCCATGGTTGAAGACATAGGGCTCACCACCCGTCCAGGATATCCCATGGGTCGCTGGTCTCGAGCATCCTGGGAGCAAATAGGTGGAAACCCTCCACTTAGGCTTCACAATAACATCCCACACTAAGCTAGTTAGAGGGAAAAAAATACATATATAGTTAAGCAATCCAAGTGTCAGTCTTCGATTTCAGATCAAACAGGAGCTGGAAGGTGGTGTCCATGGAGACACCAGCATTGGACAAAGCACGCAAAAGCCCATACTCCTCCTGGAAAAGGCTCTGCCCTTTGTACGAGAAAGCTGGTGAGAGAAACACTCCCGCACTGGATTCTGGATTTGCAGAAATGACACGGCCCATCAGGTTCAAGATGCATGGCACCAGCTCTGACTTGATCATCGACGGTGCAATGAAATTTGCAACAAAGAGATAAGCCTCAGACTCAATGCTGCAGCCATAAGAACCAATTATTGATTGAAAACCATAATGAGGGGGACCAACCACCCAAAGCTTACCAATAGAACCTAGAGACAGGAGTCTTGAGCTGCAAGGACTGCATCCATTTCAACGTGGTTTCTTCCAGCTGCGCCATCAAATTGATAGCTGTTGCTCCATCAATCTTCTCAGCCCAGCACATAGATGTCACCTGAGGATTGGGAACATGTGCTTATATGAATGTATGTGTTAGCACTAGGTTTTGGATAATACATAGGTTTGATGAATAGTCAAGACAAACAATGTTTAACTATCAAAACCATTGTATTTGGCCCTAACTGCCTTGTTGTCAAACCATTTCACCACAGCACTCTTTGCTCGTTCCACTCGTTTGGCCACCCATTCATCACGTTGGTGCTGAAGACGAACTTTGTAAGCAGTCATCTTGCCAAGGTGGACCTCTAAGCACTTTTCATCATACTTCAGCTCTTCGAGGATCAACTGAAGTGCTGATTGGTCAAGGGTCCTTTTTGACAGATCCAGTTCACTTTGTGATACCCCTCCACCTTTGTTCTGCTCGGGAAGGAAATCATTCAAGATGCCCATGATGCCTCACCCACAGGGTTTCTGGATCCAATTCAATGTCAGTCTTGACAAATGTTTGATTATTTTTTCCCCATTGAATTGGTTAAAACAATTGCCAAATCAACTTGCCAGGGTGCAAGCATTCTCCCGGGGCAACCAGGCTTCCGATTTGGCCTCAGCCGCACTGAGGAGATCGATCTCCAACATTGGATCACCTTCCTCAAGCCGCTGGAGGAACCTTGGATTGACCAAGAGCTGGGATAGGATGGGCTGCTGAGGACAATCTATCAACATGGTTTTTTTTTGGGAAAAGAAAAGAAGACTTTTAATCAATCAATCCAAGGAACTTGTCTCGAAGAACTGGCTCCACATTGGGAATCTGGCTACCAAGCTCCTCAACCACATTGCCTGGGACTTGCCAAGGGCACTTAGTTTCCACAAAAAAAACATAATTATGAACAACACATACCTTTTGGGTGTCACTGTCAAAGTGTTGATTGAATAATCCAACAAGAGACATGCCAAAGCACAGACTGCATTCTTCTCCTCAAGCTGTTGACGAGTCAAAGGTTTGCGCCGCTCACCAGATTTCAACTTTGCCCACTGACTCTGGATCATTTGCATGCAAAGCAGGCAACTTTCATTGGAATTCTGTAAACGGCGCTGCCATGGAGAGCCTTTTGGGGATCGAGCTGACTTGTGGTTGTAAGTAGGAAGCAACTTCTTTGACTGCAGGCAATCATCGGTGAACGGAGATCCTAAGGGAACAAATGTATGGCATGTTCAAGTACCAGCAGGGTTACATTAGATTAAACCCAATATTACAACTTGGGGTAAAGAAATTGACAATTTGTTAAATATTAAGCCCAGGAACCTTCCCATCCATATCGAGACACACAGTCAAGGATGCAATCCCTGATCATGGTTGGCATCTGCAGCAAATTGGAAACAGCCATGTTCTTGGCACCCGTGAGCCGATCAGGCTTCGCTGCCACATTGTTCCTGAGGTGTTTGGGCCATCACTTTCAATCAGATGTTTTGAACACCAT
>VSDK01012583.1:62270-84162 GCA_009767595.1 Symbiodinium kawagutii | reverse complement strand
TTATGAACAACACATACCTTTTGGGTGTTACTGTCAAAGTGTTGATTGAATAATCTAGCAAGAGACATGCCAAAGCACAGACTGCATTCTTCTCCTCAAGCTGTTGACGAGTCAAAGGTTTGCGCCGCTCACCAGATTTCAACTTTGCCCACTGACTCTGGATCATTTGCATGCAAAGCAGGCAACTTTCATTGGAATTCTGTAAACGGCGCTGCCATGGAGAGCCTTTTGGGGATCGAGCTGACTTGTGGTTGTAAGTAGGAAGCAACTTCTTTGACTGCAGGCAATCATCGGTGAACGGAGATCCTAAGGGAACAAATGTATGGCATGTTCAAGTACCAGCAGGGTTACATTAGATTAAACCCAATATTACAACTTGGGGTAAAGAAATTGACAATTTGTTAAATATTAAGCCCAGGAACCTTCCCATCCATATCGAGACACACAGTCAAGGATGCAATCCCTGATCATGGTTGGCATCTGCAGCAAATTGGAAACAGCCATGTTCTTGGCACCCGTGAGCCGATCAGGCTTCGCTGCCACATTGTTCCTGAGGTGTTTGGGCCATCACTTTCAATCAGATGTTTTGAACACCATCATATCTATTTATTTACAAAATTAAAAACTTCAGATTCAATAGTTTTCTAATTTTGGATTCAAGCATCCACTGTTTGATGACAGCAGCAGCATCAAGAGCAGAAGTGTTCCCACCAACCATGTTGGTCAATGACACAACCCAAGAGATAGCTGATGGTGCTTTCCTGATAGATCCACGCTGGCTCTTTTTCATGTTGAAAAACCTGAGTTGCCAAGAGGCTTCCATGACAACATCAAATGGGAAACCAGGTCATTGAACATGTGTTTGCCCCAAAAAAAATCTTATTAGTTGCAATCAAGGCAACAATTCATCTTGTCGATTCTGACACCTCACATGCTTGCACTTGAGGCATTGAAGGCTTTTGCGAAGTAGATCCGGCACCTCCAAACTGGTTGTTTAACAAATCAACATCAGAACAATAAACAAACAATTTTCTACCATGCACTGAATGATTATTATAATAGTTCTCAGTCATTATTTCATAGTTTGTTTTCATAGTTTACTTGTAAAAATTGTTTGAACCATGTTTTGTTTCCCAGCCCACCTGCACAGACAGCTGGTCACATGCCACCACCACTGCTATGGCTGTTGTCACCCGCGCAGCTCCTTTGAGGAATCCAATGGAGCCATCTGGAATTGGACCTGTGCGAGAACCTGCATCTTCGAAGCTTGCCTCCTGATGGGAGGGGCAGCAGGAGCATTCTATCAATAGTTGATCAAACAAATGCCTTTGGTATGAACTTGAACCAATGTAATATCTTGGGAATACTCAGCACTCATATGTTTGTCTTATTAAGTATTATTTGTTGAAAATCAATGACTGGTTTATCAAACTTTTCTGTCCTGAAGCCTCACCAGCACTGGTTCATCATGGCTGACAAAACCATCTGCATGGAAATTCCAGAGTAACTTGCTCGCAACATCCAGCGTTGGTGGTTCACGAAGGCTCCCACTGTTCTCCGCTGAGAAGAGGTAAAGTGGCATGATGAAGACATCTTGTTGATCCTCTTGTCCTAGCATGGTGCAAACCAATTTCATAGGATGGTGAAACCAATCTATGTCAAACATTGTCTAACAAAAGGTTCAAACACAAATTTGTTCTTCACCCCATGGCCTGAAAAGCATGCTGGAATTGGATACTCATCAACATAGTTCTCTGAATCAAGCTTGGGCACCATGCGTTTGAGCAGAGAAGCAAGCTGAGCTGGTCTTGTTGCAGCCACAGGGAGCGATTGGTGAATAAATTGCCGAGGGCCCCCAGCACCTAGGGTCTCTAAACAGCTGCCAATCCCTTATTATTAAAAGGTTTTGGCCACTGAATATTTAGGGAATTATTACAGCCAAGGGGCTCTTCAACATACCCAGAATCTTGTCATAGAGCACCTCTGTTGGTGGCCCAAACTTGTCCAGAGGTATGGTGCTCGCATTGCTGGTTGTCTCCACCGTTGTCGGTGCACGGTCTTGTTGAGTTCCAGCACCAGCGAAGGCATTCATGAGGTTGGTAGGCTCCATTTCCTGAGAAGCTGCTTTGGGGAGAAGCAAATCTTTGGATATAATTTAAGCAGGGGACCAGTATAAAAGGGGGACTAGCTCAGTATTTAAAAGATCTGATTGTGATTATTATATCATATAATAATGACCTGTTTATGATTGATCATTTTCAATATGCAGCTGATTCCATTATTGTTACATCAGCAGGGTATAAATGAGGAATTGTCATCATGATCAATCACTGAGTGATCCCAGGTTGATGTTTATTTTTATCCAAGGTTCGCTCTCTGTACCCCACAAACTGCCAGCATGCGATGCCTCTTCAGCACTTTGTTGGACCTCATCCAGGAACTGGTCATCCTCAGCTGACAGGCTAGGATAGCTAGGTATTATTTCATTTGATGAACAAACCAAAATGCAGGAATAGTAGCACCAAACACAACACAAACAATCAACATAAAATAACAAACTTATCCAAGCAATGATGAGGATCATCAATCATTCCTTGTTGATGTTGGCGGTCTTCTTCATCATCCGTCATGGCCCCCATTGTGATGGCTACAAGGACGAGAAGAACGCGTTTGATGCCAAAATCTGAACAGAAGGTTGCTTGTTAATCAATGTATTCAAGTAAACCCCAAATCATTTTCAACTTGAAAAAGGTAATCCCGTAGAACTCATGATGCAAATTTCAACATTGGACTTCTACTGGTTTCAACTGAATTTGCTCTAAATCATGGGGTTTGGAGGTTTCCAGTAGAACTTGGACTCTGGATTTTGCAACTTGACTTCTACAGGACCTCTGGATTCCCTAGGATTTAGAAAGATTTCAATTGAAATCATCCTAAGTCAGAGCCAGGATTTGATGATCCAAGTTGCGCAGGAGGCTTCAAAAAATCCAATGATTCTTCGTGACAGTGATTTACCCCTCAGGCCAGTAGAGTGGACCCCAAAAAGGCCCGACTTCAACCCGGTTCGGTTGAACCCAGTAGAACTTTTGATTTTTGCTTCCCAAAATCACCCGCACACATAAAAAACTATTTTTTCGAGCGACCACCCAATGCCATTCTACTCAGGATTGGATCTGATGGGAACTCACTATGACCGATTGAGTTCCTCAGACCGCAAAGCCTGGCAAATTACCCTGACCATTTCAGGGGGATAGACCTGTGCAGCTTGTGAACGTTTTTGTCCACCTTCAGACCCAGAAATTGCAACATGCTGATGGTTCCCATCACAGCTTCTACCATCCAGGGCTTCAAACAGCAGCCTTGAATTTGTCAACACTTTTGTTGCCTTCTTCATTGGAATACGATCAGCTGGCGATACCAAACCCAGCATGCATTGGTCAAAGACAGCAGCCCGCACACCAGGTTGCCGCGCAATAAACTTTACCTGAGCATGGCTGTGGGCATGGGATAGCAAACAGTGGGCATTGGGTTCATAGGTCCCTGGTACTTGATGGGAGTTTCATCCAAATATTGGCTTCAAATCAGTAGCCCAAAGTTTTCAACCAGTCGCTGAATCAGCTGAAGAACAAAAAGATATTCTGGGGAACAAAGAATGATATTGATTGTTTAATTAACACTTACTTATTGGCATAGCAAGTCACTGAGTCTCTGTCCCAAGCAAGCGATCCCAGTGGATGCTCAAAGGCAAACAGTCGACACCCTTGAAGTTGAAAGTAGTAGGCTGCCCACATCCCCATGTCTATAAAGGCCAAAGCTTCCATCAGATTTGGTACCCGTTTTGCCCGTGACATTCGAGGCCAGTTTGAATGTTGTAGGGCACAAACCCATGTACAAGGTGGTGACAAGAATATTGAGCATGGTTGGAGGATGCACAGGTCTGACAACAGTGTTCTCTGTAGAGCTTCTTGCCCCAAATCCCAAAAGTTCTTGATATCATAGCTCCTCCGGCACGTTCCCCCCATTTCTGTGATAATGGGTTGCAGCCTTGGTAAAGAGAAAATCTCCCAAACGGTGTCACGAAGTTCTTCATTGGGTTTGTGCAGTTGGCATGGCAAATCTGGATATGGGTGATGCACTTGGCTGGGAATTTTGGCAGCAGCTGCTTTCAAAGTATCATCATCATACTTCAGGAAGTCCATTGTCCCAGTACTCTGTTGCATTGATGTAGCTGGACGTGGGTTACATGCTCGTCGACTAGGGTTTCCTCCACCTTCCAAAGCAGGTCCCTCATCCTCAGATGGCAACCCAGTGCCTGGTGCTTCAACTGAGGTTGAAGGCTTTGGGTTCACTTGGCGACGTCTTTTCCCTCGATTCTTGACAGCAGGCTGGCGGCTGGCATTTCGTGTGAGCCTTGCCCCAATCACAGGCCCACCATCATCATCAGAAGGCAAAGGTATGTCTGCCATGAGTGCAGTTGGGACCAAATGAAGCAGGGAATATGGCAATCAAAACTGTCCATTGTGATCAAACTGGGACTTCAAATTGCAGTGAGTTGATTGCTGAATGATTTGTCAATGATAACAGGTAACCATCAATCAGTGAATTCTGAATCAGCAGTTGTTTGGGGACCATGTGCTCTCAGTGACAGGTGATGCACTTCGAAAAAACAATACCGATGTTATTGAGTTTGTTATCGACTAGTCAATGTCATGTTTGCTGAACAGTTGGTCCTGGTATGATCCCTGCAGCTGCAAGATGTGCAATGTCACAATAACAGTGTGACAAGATGGGAATGACAAGCTCCGGTTGGGATTGTAATGGAGTACATTCCTGCTAGCACAGCCACTTCAAGTTGGCTACAAATATATGATGTGCATTGAGTTGATTCTGAATCACTGTTGGATTATTTTCCATTGCCAGCAATCACACCCAAGTCCCGTGTCCATGTGACATGCTAGCACACATCCACTCCAAGTTCACTACAAAGTGCATTGCAACACTGAATGTGCATTGAGAAAAGTTGATGGTGGTCCTGGTTGCATTGCATCACGGTGGGATTGTTTTCCATTGCCAGCAATCACGCTCCCCAAGTCCCCTGTCCGTGTGACAGGCAGTAAGGATTGTTGTGATTAGAATCACAAATGTTGAAAGGATTGTTGCCCTTCAACAAGGCCCATTGCATTCAGGTATCACTAAATGCTGAAATACCCCTGGTGCTAATGTCATACCAATCACTTTCCTTTCACAGCCTTGCGCCCACGTGCACGTCCACGACCAGTTCTTGAGGCAACTTTGGCTTTTGCCTTGGCCTTGGATTGCGGTTTCCTGGGCGGCTGCGCCTCACGTGCCGGGGCTGCAGCAGCACGAGGAGCAGGGGTTGGCACAACAGCAGCAACCTTCTTATTCTCAAGGAATTTGGCAACTGCAGCATCAAGGCTACCCATGTGGCTGCATAGGGTCCAGTACTCACGCTCCAAGGGATCTTTCCACAGGTCAGCAGGAACAACCTTGTAGTACAACTCTCTTCGAGAATCCCATTGTGATTGAAAGGCCTCTGATCCAACCCGGGTCCGTCCAGCAAATGTTGAACGAGTTGGGGGTGGTGGCTGGGCTTTCGCTTCACCACATGGTTCTTCCTGAGCATGGGAAGGTAGTGGTAAGGGGTTTTGGGGGTCGTCTACAATCTCCATAGGAGCATCAGGCTGTGGAACAGCCACTGGGGCAGACTCCGATTGACCACCAGTAAAAGGATTTTCTTCACTCCCTTGGGCAACAGGGCGCTTAGGTGGACGACCCCTCTTCTTGGGTTCAGAAGTTGATCCTTTGTCTTTGGCAGCTCTCTTCTTGCTAGCCGCCGTTGCACCAGGAAGAATTTTCTTATCTGGTTGCACAACCACTTCACGAACTGGTCCAGGGGCAAAGCGCTCCCACCTAGTTGGTGAAATTGGGGGACCCAAATGATGCAATAGCTACTGGTGCCAAAAGGAGAAGTCAAGGGGGGTCCAAAGAAATTAGAAAAGTGTGATTGAAAATTTAATGCTCACTGAGCCACCCTTCAGGATTGGGAGTCACACCCAAAGGCCGTACATCAGCAGAGAACCACCACTGCGGCTGCATCATCGCTGGCCACGTTTGATTTCGATTGGATTCCTGAGTTTGTATACCATCCGATGGTTTTCAATCAACAAAAGGGTTGTGTACACCATCATTCACCACAGAAGTTCCATCTACCCCATCCCCCAACACCCTTAGGGTAACAATATATGATTTCAAACAAATTAAAACTCAATATTAATTTTGATGGTTCCATCATCCATCAAACAAAAGGTACTCCAGGTTTAGTGCCAAAGCTCAACCCAACTCCGTAAGGATTCAGCAGCTCGTTTGAGATCCCATGGGTCCTTCTCCACCAAATCAGCCGTCTTCAGAAACCTGAGCAAAGCCACTCCAACTCAGGTGAATGAAGCGAGGATGGGACAATTTGGTCTCTGACGTTCCTTGGCATGGATTGGTTGTTGTCAACATGATGGTGGCTGATTTATTATAAGGCAGGGCTGGTTTATCATGGGGGTGGTTTACAGTGGCCAGCACTGCATTACTGTTGCAGGCAAGATGGTTAGTAGTGGTGACTTATTATGAGTTAGTAAACTAAATCATCCACCAAGTAACTCTTTCCTGGCCCTTTCAGACAAAAGGTTCCGAGGCAAGGATGCCAAAGGCTCTGTGATCTTCTGCACAAAGTCGAAGGGCGCAAATGTAAGCGGTTTCTGCGACAAGCACTCTGAATTGACAAGGTGCTTCACCAGAAGGATGCAATCAGCTTCTGCATGTGGGTAAGTTTCCTGAACGCAGGCAAAATCAGATGGACCCCATGATGTGCTGACATTAACCTGCTGATAGTAGGGAGTGGATCTTGGTAGCCCTGCAAGCAGTTGGTGTCAGTGTTAAAGTTGTTTATTATCAAATCAAAAAAGAAAGTTATTAATTAAGTTTTATTCAGGGGTTGGCCATAGCACTTCAATAGGATTTAGTCTCACCAGTAACCTGCTGCTGAAACTATTGCAGCCAAGTGTCTCCAGGGATTTCAGCTGGAGCCCATGAGTCACCAGAGTGGTCATCATAGAGCGGGAGGTCCTTAGATGGTAGGCTGACAGAAAAACCAGAATATGGTTTCCCAGTTTCCCAGAATCACTCCTGGTCCCATGTTTGAAACTAATTTGAAGGATATGATCAGACAATGAACCAACAATCATTAAAGCAAAATATCAACTACTACCAGTTTGAAACACCAAAGGTCCGATCTTTGAACAAAGCGCCAGCAATGGTTCATGCTGCACTCCGGATTTCTGTTGGACACCAATCCAGAGACATAGATACCCAGCTGATGATAGTAGTCCTTGAAGTCAAGCCCACCAAGAAGCACTTCTGCACGGAGCTCCCTGTTGCGAACAGGCTTAATCTTCTGCTTCACCACTTCGACAAAGTCCTGTAACAGGGATTGGACATAATGGCAACCAATTGGTTTTAAAACTGACATACTTTCAATGTTTGTTATGATTTGTCATTTGTTTCAAACAATGATTCACTTTTGGTGGACCTGCAAATGTATTTACAACCACTAAATCACTTATAATTGCAAAATAGTGTTATCAAGCACCATTGAAATTCTTTGATCAAGCTGATGTTGCCACTTTAACATTTGCCCAATGATTAAATGACACTGAACCAAACTTACCCATCTCCTGCGGGGTCTGGATAACATCTGCAGCTGAGAATGCAGAGACCACCACCGACAGCCTTTGATCCAAGGGGCCATGTGTATGGCCAACTTCGCCAAAGATGTGGGTCACAGATCGGAACCTTGTCTGGGCAGAGAAGTTGGGGAAATACCCTGGTCTGGCTTGGATTAGGCTGGCATTGGGACAGCTTCAAATACCCCCCCAAAAAAACAAATCATGTTAAACAATCTCAGAAACCGGCGAGTGCAAACTGCCATTGCTGAAGCTTTGGCAACAATTTGATTCTTGCCCTCTCTTGCACAGTTGTCAGTCTACAGGGTCAGTGAAGCAGGAACATTGTATGAGATATGAAGGAATATGACTGAGTGAACCTGACATTTAAACCATAAAGCCAGTCATCACTAGGTAATCACAGAGAGGGACCATGACATAGAACATAAAGGGTTAAAACATTTTCAACTGAAGAGTCCTCAATAATGAGATGCTCCGGCATGGTAACTCCACGTTGATCCAAGATTTGCTTGGCATGGTCGAGTGCCAGCAAAATGCATGTCACCTCTGTGGAGCTGTCCTTGGGAACGTCAGGCTCCAACACAAAGTAGCACTCCACTACCTGAGTACAACATAGTGCTAGGTGAGCAGAGTCCAATTCAGGAGAGCATTGCTATGAGAGTTATCTATTTAATTTGATTACAAACTGAACTCTATTCTTGTCCAGACCCACCAATAAAGGAAGTTGTGTGGGATATGTCACAGAAAATGTTGATTTTCCATACCACCTTCTAACAACCCCTCCAACTTATCAAAGAATGACCAAAAGTTTTCAAATGAAGTCAGAGTCAAGGAACACCCCAGATGATGCAGCCTAAGAGATGGATTTGGGGTCTCCAAGACCCCGAAAGGCTCTTCGAATGGTGCAAATTCATACGCGGGTATCTCGTTTTGGACTGATCTAATCCATCTAAGTCCAACTTGAGCAAGCTTGCCCCACCAGAACCTTTGCCACCCACAGCTTGCTCTGACAAAGCATTGAGACGGGACTGGGTTTGCCTGTACATCTGGACATTCTTGATGTGTTCTGCTTGGGCTCTTTCCAAAGGTGCACGCTCAGCCTCTGTGGTCACCTTGCGCATGCGCGCACTGAACTCGCTGCACTGCGTGCACCTGAAGGGCAACCATTTCTGATTTTACTGACAGGTACTATATAGCCTTTTTGAACAATTGTCAATACAGGTACTGCAAATTGTCAAATTGTTATGAACCTGTTTATCACCAAGGGACCTGGCATGCTGAGAAATCTCCCGAAACTTAAGCAAGTGTTTCCACTTTTGGTCAAACACCATGGCAAAGGTCCGGCTCTTGCAAACCTCCTGTGGGTCATGCTCATTCCCCTTGCACCACAGCACATAGAGATCATAGAATGCTTCCATGCTCATATGCTGGAGGTGTCGAGGCTGCATGCCTTAGTCTAGTGTGAGTCAAAAAAAAATCAGATTAGTTAGCAACACATTCAGACACCATTCAACCATATTTTGACATGATACTAAGCCACCTGCCATCCCCCAATCTTACTTCCAGCTGGATGGACATTTCTCTGGAACACAGTGGAATACTCAGTCTTTACATGGGGTATCATAGAATAATGAAGCCTGGCCTAGAATAGGATCTAAATAGGGCCTGGCCTGTAAATCTGATTATGTTGCAGTTAGGTTACATTCTTTTCGTTGACCAGTCGCCATCATTTCCACAGCACTCACCGGGTTCGTATCAGCCAGAGTCTTAGCACTGAATTCTTCATCTCCTCCAAGGAGTGCTGGTGGAAGCTCGGGCTCAGGGTCACCTGGAGTGACTTGATTGCAGGAAGCAGGTGGTGACCTGGCTAGGGGAACAATCTTGGTATTTTTGGGAGATATCTTGAAGACATTGGGAGGAAAAAAAGTCATTCAAATAATAAAATGTTTTGAATATAAATTTGTCCAAAAGACCTGGGATAAACAAACCGGAAGCACAAAGGGCAGCACCACTGACCTCTTCTACTGGCAGAGTTTCAGCAAGAGTTTCAGCCTGAGATGTTTCAGCATAGTCCCTGTAAAAAAATGTTATATTACAAACATTTGGTGGTAAAATAGAAAATGTATGATGTTTCTGATCCAAGAAAGGAACTAAATTCCAATAGCAGTAGGACAAGAAGGCATCCGCACTGTTGGACTTGCCACTTGGGTCCTTGCCGTTGAACTTCCTCATGTCTGTCGGCAAACCATTGGTTGCTAGACCACCACCTAGACGCGTCACCTCATATGATGGCAACATGATTCTGATGAATGACCAAATTCAAATGAATTTTATGTCCCCCATAATCTTGGGGTGAGTCCCATTGACCAGAAACAAAAGCTTTAAATGCTTGTCCAGCCAAAGTTGCACGCTTTCGGTTGACCCCCAAAAGGATGCAAAAAGCAGAGATGCACATCTTGTGGCAGGCAATCTCATACACCAACGATGATGCAGCCTGATGGTTTCTCATCCAGTGCTGAAAGAACTATTTCTTTTCTCAGCAACAGGTCATTGAACCAAAGTACATTAGGGGAATCAATAAAAACACTATTATGTTGTGTCAATCCAGGTGACCGGCACCAAATCTGATTCCACCCGCTTGGTCTCAAGCTTCCCCATCAATCCCAGAAGGAACTGGTTCTGATCTTGCTGAGTCATTGGAGCCATCTTGTCCCGGAGGTCCTTGGCTGTTGAATGGAACAGCTATTAGATTTGTTGAGAGGGGTAGTGATCATAATGAATAATGATGGTTCAGTTGATCATTCAACATCTCCTATGGTGTAGCAAGATTCATCCATTATGAATACCTGGGTAAAAGACTTTACGGGCAATTAATGGCAAGCAAGGGTCTTGCAAGAATCTCCTCCTGGAAGGATCACCCTGGAAGGAATGGACACACTCCTTCTTGCAGCACTTGATAGCCTTGTCCGGTGGAGTCCTGATAGGGTTGCCAAACCAGCCAATGATTGAGTGGTTCAACAGCCATTCAAATAACAACCCAAACATCTTCTTATTGTTGCGGTTACACTAATTCAAAAATCTTACCCACATAGTAAGTTGTCAAGGCACTCCAAATCTGGCAACCGGATGGTTTGCCTAGCAGGTGTAGCAATGGGCTCCATAGACAGAAGGCCCTTAGCCATTGAAATGCATGGGCCATCATCATCCGGAGGCAGCTCCATGGCACCCTCTGAATTGCCAGCTGTCACCGGCCAAACCCTTGAGGCTCAAAAAGGCCACTGACAATCCACCAGGCCATGCGGATCTGGAAATCGGGTTGACCAGGGAGCTGGAAATCAGGTTGATTGAGCTGGAGTGACCTGGAGCTGGACATTATTTGATCAAATCCATTGCCCTTCATCATTATCCAGGGACCAGGTTGATCAAATTATTTGTTCATCATGAAGTTTGGCAAAGAGTTGGTTTTGATACCCTCACATCAGACTTATCTTTGAAGAACCTTTGGTGTTTGATCCTATGGGCAAGTGACCCATTTGACGATCAGAGCCACATTCACTATTATATTATGAAGTCAACCTGTGAGGGTGAAATTGGCTATTGAATCATCAGTTGTTGGTGATACGCCCAGGCTTCCCACAGATTTGCCCTATACCAACAGCAATAATAGCCACATTCTCCTGGCTAATGATTCTTGATTTGGTACCAACCAGTGTCTACGGGTTAGTGGCCCACTTGTTGCAGTAAAACAATTGGTGAAAAACCAATGTATTCAAACCAAATGATTGACCAGGATCAAAACAACAATAGTATCAGCAAACATTGCTACTTTGTAAACAAACCATTCACAGTTGATGGCCAAGTACCGGATTCATGGTAATGATGTTCATTGCCTTATCCCCGGTTTTAAAACAATTGATTTGATGGTTAATGATAGTTTAATGATGGTTTCACAACAGTTTATTATTGGCTGCTGGGTTTAATGGAATAGATTGGCAGTGAAATATCATTCATTTAGTGATGGTCGTGATTATTTATTATATAATGATGATGCATCATCAATGATCAATGATCATTTAATGGTAGTGTATTCTATTTGATAGTTTAGTGATATTTTTCTGATGGTTTCTACAATGACTGTGTTTGATTATGATTCACTTGACTGACCGCTATGACCAGGATTTACTAATTCATAGTCTAAACCAGCAATGATTATGCCAAGTCAATCATAATCAGACTCATTAAAGGATAGGCTCGGTGAGCCACTCAGCTGGCACTGTCCTACAATTGGAAGCATGCGGTTGTGATACAAGTGTTGTTGTTGAGGAGCCATATCCTGACCCCAGCCACTGCAGCAGCTGACCTTGGCCATCAACTGGCCACTCGAACTCGAAGGGCTGAGAAACGCCTCCCAATGGAGAAAACATGCGTGAGGACGACGTGCCCATGACGGTCAATGACCCACTCACAGGATACGACTTCAGACCTGGGGATGTCATCTTGGGACATGCCAACAATATGTATGGAAACTGGGTCCCACTGAATGGCCTGTCGGAGGCTGCTATTGCGGCGCTACAATCAGAAGGAATGACCAACGTGTCGCAGTTGAAGCACATCTCAGACTTGGAGCTCGATAGCTTCTTTACGAAGCACCATCAGAGTTCAAATGGAGCGGTGGTTTCGGTGTCCATCGTGTGAACTTATGGTCACCAGGCTAGTCTGGCATCTTTACGGCCAATCAGTAGTATTGCCCGAGCCATTGCAGTCATCATTGCGACCAAGTGCTTGAAACCCATGGATGGAGTGGACCCAGAGAGATCTCCATGGTCCAAAGGAATCGGCTCCGGAGGAAATTCGGAGTCATATCAGGTGGTACCCTGACAATGATGATTGAATCTCAGAACTGATCGAAGAAGGTGAGAAAGGACACGAACCTATTGTTCATTGGTTATCATTGCTTACATTGAGAATTACATTGATTGACAGCAAAGAAAGTTCTAACCTGCTTACACCACTAACTTAATTTCCTATTATAGACTAATGGTCAGCACGGTCACCAATAAGCATTTTACAATTAATTGTTGAACATTCACGTCGTATGGCTGTGTGAAATAAAATTTGTCACAAATGATGTCCAGCAACTTTTCACCATGATGCCAGAACCTACCCCTCTGTTACCAGATCCCCCCATCCTCGCCTCTGGAGGTGTTGAACTTCTGGAAGAGAGTGGCCAGCAGCCACCACCACGGCCCACCCGGGCCACCGAGACGGGCCACCGGCACCAGCTGGTTGGTGGGTGGTTGGTGGTGTGGGCTGGTTTATAGACGTTGGCCCCATTTAGAGTTTTGGTGGTCAGCTGGTGGGCTGGTTTATAGACGTTGGCCCCATTTAGAGTTGGCTACCCTGGAAACCATTATACAATCATAATGCCATTACATCAGTGGATTCATCTGTCACTGAACTTCGGGTCATTTGGAATCAGTATTCGTTGTGATGGGCAATCCAATGGTGAAGTTTGGGACCAAGAGCTTTGAAGGAGAACATCTTCATGTGTTGAACTCCAGTAAAAATCATCCCGCTTCACTTGGACATGGCATTGTATTTGGAATCACTATTCGTTGTGATAGGCAATCCAATGGTGAAGTTTGGGACCAAGAGCTTTGAAGGAGAACATCTTCATGTGTTGAACTCCAGTAAAATTCATCCCGCTTCACTTGGACATGGCATTGTATTTGGAATCACTATTCATTGTGATAGGCAATCCAATGGTGAAGTTTGGGACCAAGAGCTTTGAAGGAGAACATCTTCATGTGTTGAACTCCAGTAAAATTCATCCCACTTCACTTGGACATGGCATTGTCCTACAATTGGAAGCATGCGGTTGTGATACAAGTGTTGTCGTTGAGGAGCCATATCCTGACCCCAAATCAAACAGATTCCTTTCCCCAAATCAAGTGCATTTTTCCCCAAATCAATCGCAGAACCTTTAGAGAGGTTTAGCCCTGCCCGAACATCATGATTCTTGCAATCAATATCCAGCTGAGTGACCAATCAACTAACAATTGATTAACTATAGGTTAACTATAAGTTCGCTATGTATTGAATTTATTCTTAAGTTCACTATTAAGTTCACTAATAGAAACTTAATTGATTTTCGGTTCACTATAAATTTCAGTAATATATGGCTACTAGATGCTACTAGGTCACTATTGATTGGCTCTTGATTTACTTGATTTGACTAGTAGCCATTTGCCATGTTCCAGTCGGTGCTCCTGTCGCCGCTCCCAGGTTTCGCCAGAAGGCGCTGGAAGAATTGGAGGAGCTGAGAAAAGGCGACGCCATGACCTACATGAGCGCGGCTGGACTCAGTCGTTGGGGAAGGTGTCCAGGATGAGGGATGCCAAGCAGGTAGGATGCTCAGCTGCTTAACTTACAACTAGGGTAACGGACGGGCAAATGATGTAACTACATAGTGCCACATGGTAGATGGAACAAGATTTCGAACTAACTACATATACTATAGGTGGTCGAATTATAGATACTATAGGTAAATGGCTTATACACCACCTTGTAACCAGGCCAGGAGGGGCTTGTAGGGGTTGATGAGGTTTTCCGATCCTTCCTGGTCACCAGCTCTGTGCGCCCAAGGATTGCTTCACCAAATGGAAGCCATCGGAGAATGCCTTGGATCCCGAGCAGCCCCACGCCGGAGACTGGACGCAACCTGAAAGGTCGGCTGGTGAAACATGATGATTTTGATGTTTGGGGATCTATATAATGCTCAATTATGGAGGCTTTGGATCAACATGTTAGCTCCAAAAGCATTTATCAATGGTCGATTGTCCCATGTTCATCAACATTTTGTCTCTAAAGTGACTTAGATCTTTGGATACAATATCCCACACAGCTTAATTCGGTTGGTAAGTTGATCTGGGCAGACAAGCCAGTACTTTTGTTGAAGCTAGAAATGTCCAAGAGTGGTGCAGCCATATACAGCTGGCTGGTTTCCGTAGTGATCGGGAAGCGGAGTCACGTAATTGTCGGCAAAAATCGACCAATCATCAATGTCGCAACTGTCTTCAACAAATCTTGCTGCTGAACATGTTTCCGACATTACCAAGATAGTCAATTCACAAAAAAGAAGATCCGTGCTTCATTTCCTGCTTTTGACCCCATAGACCTCGAGTAGGTGGCTCCTCACAGGCAGGTGGCTTCGTCAAACAGTTGGTCACTCGCGCGTGCCATGTTTGACATTGACAGTGAGTGAATGTTTTGTTCTTGTTCTTGGTTGCGCAACAGTAGGGTCCTGAATGGTTTTCGATTTGCTTTCCTTTTGAAGGAGTGTCAAAGTCTATGAGTTCTTCAAGAAGATGAAAAACATGCATATCAAGATCCTGAACTCTGTCGGCAGGGACAACTTCAAGAATAAAATCTTCAACCGACTTGAGATCCCTTTCAATGATGCTTCGGTCCAACTCGCAAATCTTGCCCCGGGTTGTTTGGCCCTGATGGGCGAAGGGGCTGAGCGCTGGTGGAGAAAGTTGAGTGGGCATGCAGCCAAATATACTCGCCTGCATCTCTTTGTACTGACTCTCATGCGTGCTAGTGTGGATTGTGGCCGACCAGGACAGTGGCCTCTCGCAAGTGCTGTATGTCTGGCCTGGAACTTTTGTTCTGGAAGCAGCAAGAATGTTATATCCTAGTCCACACATTGCGTTGATTGACAATGACTGCACGCCGCTTGGGGTGTTTGACATCGATGAGCTGGCTGCACTCTCTGAGCAGCACACAAGCGCCTCCCTGCGAGGATTCCCAACGTCCTCGATCAGGGGCCCAAAGCCAGCGGCTATGCGCGAACCACCGTGGGCCAGGGGTCACATCAGTGTGTGTCGGGCGCTACATGGCAGATTTTGCCAAGAGCGTGCTGGCCTATTCCGCAGCAGGATGATCTAGACGACCAATATGGAAGGGCAGACAGATTTACTCCGTCGGATATTCACTCAACCATTGATGACATGGTCGTGCTTATTTTGACCAACCAGAATGCTTCAAGGTATCAACGGACATTCATCACAATTGTTTCAAGAACGGGTTGTAGATTCGACCGCGCCTCATCCAACATTTTTTACCATACAGCTGGTATCATCATAGCTCGATATAGCTCAACGGAATAGCTCCATTGTTTGCTCTCCATTGCTTTCCTGTTCCCATGAAGTTGCTGAATAGTTTATGCAGGTTTGCGTTGATTTTTTGTAACCCAAAAATATTTGGGATGCTTGGCTGGTTGACAAAGATGTTGTCAGGGGTGAGCGCCACCAGCTGGCTTGGATCAGATTTATTGGTGGAATTACTCCTTTCAGCAACTTGCCTTGTGCTGAGGAAAAGGACCTTTTCCCACCCTTCATCCGGAAGAGAAGTGCGCAATTGTGGAGGATCCACCCAGTGCTCCCCGTATGCACTCGGGGTTGAGCAGTTTCTAGTGTGGATGATCAAGCGGATACTCAAAATAAAAAACAAAAAGGAACACATCTCAAGAACAAAATTGGATGCGCCCCGATTAGGAACTATAGACTATAGTTATTAGATGTTATTAGCATTTTTGGCCAGGGTTCATGGTTATTATGGTTATTACCCGCATGTCATTTACAAGGGTTTTTCTGCACATCCAAGTATGGATGGTTTGGTCACGATAGCCCGCCATGATTGGAACATGTGTTCCTATTCACCAAGCCAACTTAAACCACGGCTCGGACAGTGCGAAGCAGAGCTTCAGGATCGGAGACTGACACTGGCAATCTCAACTGGGAAATCTTCCTTACATTGCCAACACTATTGACGTGATGGTTTTTCATTCAGAGTTCTAGCAGCCAACTGCAATGATGGCTTCCAAAAACAATGAAATGCCTCAGATTTTTGGATATTTTTGAAAGGTGTAGCTTCTGGAAATCGGCTCACCACGGGAGGCTAGGCATGGCGCCTGGATCGCCACAGGAGATCGCTGATGAGTTGGGACTCTGGAGATTGCCTCGGGTGCCGCGTCGGTGAGTGAGGTCATGACACGGCCAGCGGTTTACCCTGGTTCTCTGGATGGCTTATACCCACGAATTCTTAGGTTTTTAGTGTTTTTGGGATATGATTGATTTACCATATAACCACTAAAAATATATTTTTAGCAAGGGATCTATAAGCCACCAAGTAGATAATTTCGGAATATTTGTTTGATATCGTTAGATACCGTGATTCTATCATGTTCTGTATTTTTCTTGAAATATCCGTCGATATATGTCTTAATCCTTTATAATATATGTGCATATAATGTAATAGAGCCCGCTTTGCATGTTTTACTTTCCAAACCAACTCCCACGTGAATGATTCATGACAATTCATGACATAGCCCAAGGTTTTGCCTCCCAAATTAACGTTTTGGTGTCACGGTGCGGCTACAATAGACAAGATGATCGCAGTTTTCGAATGCCTGAAACATCTTAGAGTTAGATAGAGATTGGCATTTCAATCAGTATTTACTGTGCAAAATGATGGATTTCAATGGAATGGACGGAATTCAGGGGCAATCTCTCATTGGCAGAAATCAGATAATCAATGGATGTTCCAACTGCAGTGGTCGGGATGAGTTGCGCATTAACAAGGTAGGTTGATAGTTGACGAGTAATAATAATGACCAATCAGCCAATCAACCGTGATATTGATATTACTTACCGTCGCCTGTTAACCCATCAACCGAAGACTTTTTGTTGGCAGCTCTTACCAGAAACCAGCGAGGTGCATGAGTTTCCCATGACAATGAACAACTCCTGATGTTTTTTTGAGCTCTTGTTTGCGTGCCATATCAAACGCCCCTGTAATCCACATAAATGGACTTATAGCATTCCACCCTGACGACGATCAGAACAACCGTAATACATGATTGACTATAATGAACCGACTGTAATGGCAAGGATGTTTTTCATAAGCTGTCCACAATGTTCAAAATCACATCCGTGCGTGATTCATCCATCATAGCTTTGTCTCAATTATACATCACACAGATTAAGAGAAGCGTTGATTTTTTTGCTTTATGCTTGCGATCATGATAGGCGTTGACAAAATGATTAAACGCAAGGATGTCTAATTCAGCTATATCTTTGCAATTGTGATTCACCTTATTTCGATTTATCCATCGAATATTTACCAGGAACAATTATAGATGCTGGTAAATTGTCTCAACTTTCCTGGATATTTTTTTGGTTCACCAAATCCTATTTTGGTGAAACCATACGGGTCAGTAGATTCACCTGTGCAAAACGCAGCTTCTCCTCTTGATGGTAAACACTTTGGTTCTATGATTAATTTGCCTATTACACTTTGGCAAACTAACCTGGACGTGGAAAATCGACCATCTATACTGGTTTTACCTATCAAAGACAGCATGTTTTTTATATGTTTTCAACTTCGAGGTTAGTTTCCCAGAGAGTAATCGTCAAAATTGTTGATGATTATCCCGGTATTGTTACTTATTATCCCTCATAGTTGACCATTATTGGTTCCAGCGCCAACTACTTAGCTCTAAAAACCCAACCATCGCATGGTTGACTGCTATCCATTTGCGTTCTTGAGGCAGAAGCGCAGGCTGCCAAGGTGGGACTGAGCTGGTTACCACCGGCTCCGATACAGATATTTCTCTTGCAAACATGAATGTGTGTATGTTATATGTATATACATATACATATATATCTATATATTTAATTATTTGTTATATCTATGAATTGTTGATTTAGACATACATTTTTTTCGTTGATATATGTATTATGTACATATGTATTGTGTATAGATAGCACATTGCAATTATCGGTATACCGTATACCCCATAAACCTGTTGCTTGACTTGACTGTTCACATAGTTCACTACTGACGATGGTTCCTGTCAAAAGTGGTCAACATTGATTGTATACATTTGGTTGATGCTGATTAGAAAAATATTATGATGGAACATATCGAATACAATTGATTGATACTGTTTAATGGTGGCTGGCTTACAGGAAACATCAACAACAATGGATATGCCAACAAGTACACTTTTGGGTACCTGAAAGCCACCGTGATGAGCCACTCCAAGATATCCCCTTACGCCAATACTTTCTGCCATATCGCACACCGAATGGGGCTTCTCTGCTGGGCACTTGCTGCGGTGGTTGCGGCTGTGCCCAGCCAGGCATTGCGGTCACTAAAGGGCTGGCATTGGCCATGGCATCCACGATGGACGCGTTTCTAGAACCTCCTCAAGATGCTGACAGATGGCCTTTGATCACATGCAATGGGCTGCGGTGAAGCATACCAAACCCTACCACAAGCAAACCACCAAGCCCACCAACAAGCAAACCAACAAGCACAAACACAAACAACCCGCTTCATGCGAAGTGGCGTGCCACATCCTTTCACCCAGGTCCCTGGGTTTTGCCGCTGGGGCACATCCTAGCAGGTCTGTCAACATCGCATTGGAGCCATCCCGGATTGGAAGCGCTCTGTGCCTGGCGGCTCACCACTCATCGTATTCGACCGCCAGAGTTGGAAGCTGCCTTGCAACGCATGTCGTGCATGCGACTTCAAGTTTTTGTAACTTGAAACTTCTTTGGGATAGGTCGCTATCAATTGTTACCAGAATTGGGGAACATCTTAAGAGTTCAACCTAGTTTTTTTATCTCTATGTTTACTCTAAATGCATTGAAGTTGGTCCTGGGTATACCCTGCGGTGCTCATAACAAGTTATTTTCAATGAGTAGATCAGCTGAGTTGTCCCACTGTGGCAGATTACATATGACATCATATGACACATGAATTGGGACTAGCCTCGAGTCATGGAGATGGCCCATGTGAACAAGTGAAAACTGTTGTCGGCCGGTGCTTCTCCGATTGTGATGTTGTTTGTTGTTTTTGGATCTCTTTGGTTTCAACATCCAGCCGAGTTTGAAGCTGATGGTATGGCTGGACCTTTTCACCAACATAGTCTGACAACCAATAAAGGCCACATGAAGCTTTGCGCGTCAATAAGGCGAGGAGTGTATGATACGAGGTCGTGATGACCGTATTAAATTTGATGCGTTTTTTCCACCTATCAATCTAATCAATCAACTTATCAAACAAAAATCAATATTATGTTTTGATCAATCAATTTCAATTCAACGTATCATCAAGACATTATGATCTACGATCAGCCAGAATTAAACCATCATATTATCAGCCACTTATTGTTCATCTTTATCAACAATATGTGGTTGTGGGTGGATGCCTTGGTACCCTGGTGAACATCCCCTGAATCTTTGCTGGGATGTTGACCTATCCATCTTTTTGGTTGATTGATTTTGACCGATAGCCAAATGGGTGTTTGTCAAAGTCAGGGATCCCTAAATCATCAAAGTCATCAGTAATTAATTGATAGTGATGAACTAATCATAACTTGACTGGTTCCCAAACTGACTTCAGAAACCCCCATATCAACCATTTAGTTGGTATAACCCCCTACTATTGTTGCTTCTTATCCCCTATATTATAAATATATGGTTACAACCCCCATATCAACCATCACTTGTGGACCCATCCTGCTGGTTCAGGGACGCAACTACGGTCGTTCTGCCACCATGGCCTTCTTGAAGCCTGGCACTGCCGTGGGTGGAGCAGTACTCGCCCCTCGAGCGAAAGGCGGCGGCCACGTGGATAGCGATCCCAGGGGCTGGGCGGCCCGTCTCCTGGATCGGTGTTTGGGAGTACATGGTGGTTTCTTGCAATAGGAAACCCCTACAAAGTGGGCCCCCAACCACCTATAAGTTGGTTTATAACTAACTTAACTAGGGGTAACTACGAGTTGTAGGGGGTTATAACCCAACTTATAAATACTGGGGGCCCACCTTGTAGGTTATGGTTGGTTGATTATATACATGGCTAATAAATGAGAACTGGGGGTACCCATACAACTTGAAAAACACCCGCACGAGTTGTTTAGTAGGTTTCTGAGTACTCGGGTGTGCATCACACTGCTGGCATTGGATTACTGACCACGCTGGGTGCTGGGGCTATTTCCCGTGTGATTAGAACTATATTGACCATGCTTATATCCCAGTCGTAACACCAGCATCCAAGTCATGGCGGGTAAGGATAATTCAGCATTAGGTTCGCCATCATTTGCCACCATTGATCATTCAACGTTGTGAATTATCAAAGCATTCTGATGGGAAATGTGTGTCATTTCGTGTTTTTCAAAATCGTGAAATCCCACAAATGGTTTGTTTATTAGCAAAAATTACCTATTATTGGATGATTTGGGGGTACCCCATTTAAGAATTTTGAATTTTTAGGATGAATCATTTCAAGTCATACCCATGTGATACCCACCCAACCAGCTGCCAACCAGCATTTCATGGGTTGGAAACCTGGCAATTGCTATGATTAATGGATCACTTATTTCTGCGAATGGGAAACCACCACCTATTGTGTGTGTGTGTGTGTCAAACCCCGTCTCAAGGGGCTACTGTGACATCGAAAAAAACGCAGGGGGATGGAGAGGACATATGAGGCTCCATCCAACGAAGCTCCTCATATGATCCTAGGATATCATCAGGGACGCCTGATGACGTACCTGCAACTCGGAAGTTTCAATCAAGTGGCTATCACAAGCTGTTCTACTACTTTGTTTTCAGCTGTTCATTGCTTCAGCCGACTGAAAGCTGCCCACCGCACCTGTTATGTTGAGAGTTCACTCGTCCAAGATTCAACCCAGTGAACCTGTAACACAGAAATTCATATCATCTCATATCACCTATGCCTTGGCATTTACTCAGTGTGTGAAATTTTCCTCGTGGCCTATCCTTCTAGGTTGCCCGAGTTGTACTGTCCTTTCGAGGATGGGGAACCTGAGTCCAAGTTTCTACAAATCACAGCAGTTTTGGTGGTCTGACCACCACTTCAATGCGTAGCGTCGCATTTCTAGCCGTGACACAGGTTTCGATTTTTGCAGATTCGAATGATTGCCCAGGTTTAACCACGCAGTGCAACAACCCATTACGGCCCAGATTCGAACCAGTCACCATGATCACAGCAGTTATGTGCTCTCATGGTTGCTATGATCACAGCAGTTATGTGCTCTCATAGCTAGA
>VSDK01012583.1:23246-61413 GCA_009767595.1 Symbiodinium kawagutii | reverse complement strand
TGGCTTCAGCAACGACAAAGCATGCCTGGACTCAGGCTGCCTGTGGGTGTGTTAGCAAACCTGGTTATCAGAACCGAAGCTGCTTGAGTATATACTTGTCTCGTTTGGTTCGTGTTGATGTATCACTACATACCGGTCATCTTATCTTGAGCTGACTTGTTATTTGTCAAATTTGCCCTGCTGTCTATCCATGTTTGGTTCTGAGCGTTGATGTATCAGGTTATATATCGATATATAAGACACGTCTGAGTTACAGTCAACGAAAAGCGGACGAATTTCATGTTTGCTGCCCACCTGGGCTCCTTGTGTGTGTCAAACCCCGTCTCAAGGGGCTACTGTGACATCGAAAAAAACGCAGGGGGATGGAGAGGACATATGAGGCTCCATCCAACGAAGCTCCTCATATGATCCTAGGATATCATCAGGGACGCCTGATGACGTACCTGCAACTCGGAAGTTTCAATCAAGTGGCTATCACAAGCTGTTCTACTACTTTGTTTTCAGCTGTTCATTGCTTCAGCCGACTGAAAGCTGCCCACCGCACCTGTTATGTTGAGAGTTCACTCGTCCAAGATTCAACCCAGTGAACCTGTAACACAGAAATTCATATCATCTCATATCACCTATGCCTTGGCATTTACTCAGTGTGTGTGTTGATCATTTTCCCTACTGTATTGTTGTTGGTTGTCGCATGGTTAGCCACAGTCATCAAACAGAGATCAACGTGATGATGATCATCATATATCATCATCAACAATTATATTCCCTATGGTTGGTTGTTATCCCCAATACTCACTATCGTGCTCCACTTCCTGTGCAACATGGTGTCAAGGTCAATACCCAGCTTTTTTTTCTGATGTACATCGCCCCCTTTCCGCAACAAACAGCAACTGCTTTTGGAACCTCCTGCAGCCTTTCGGATCATCAAAGTTCTCGACTGAAACACAATGGAACTGCTTGGAGACGTGAACGAATCAACGCATTTGGATACATCAGATGCACATATAGACATATATGGTTTTGGTCTTTATATATGGTTTTGGTCTTTATATATGGCTATGGGTCAATATTAACCAGCCAATATGGGGGATAATAACCAACCAATACTAGGGAAAACCATGGTTAATGATGGGGAACCAGGGGTACAGGGTTAACTGACCCACTGCCATATGTTGAGGTCGAATTGGCTGTTTCGCCATTGGCCAAAATTGGAGTCATCCTGGCTTTGCAATCTTCGGGCCTCTGAGGTTTGTCACCTGCGGCTTTTCGCCGAAGCCACGAACGAACAGCTCACTGGGTTACAGGCGGACACACGTTGGGAGTGGGCTGCGGGAAATTCGTGATAAGTGGGTTCTGGTTGGTTGGATGGGTGGTTGGTTGGTTGGTTGGTTGGTTGGTTGGTTGATTTGTTTAATGCCCAGCAATATTTTTTGAAATGGTCATATACGCAGGAATCACAGGGATACCATGGTATGTGAAGCATGTTGGTTGATCACAGTCTGGTTGTGTGCTGATTCATGGTATCTTTCAACTTTTGAGATCGTTGGATCAGTTGATAGGCAGAGTTTGGAATTGACATGGGTGCTTGTATTCAAACATTCATGCCATGATTATGTAGCAACCCTGATGATCCTAAGACACAAAATATTCTTGGGCAAAATTGACTTTGAGATCTCGAAGCGAAACAAAATCCTTAGGGGAACCACCTAGAGCTTTTGGCACATGTTGGATATGCATTTTTGTTTGAAACTGTTGCGGTGTTAGCCCATGGCTAGGCTCTGAGGTCTTCCAACTCGGGACCAGTTCTGGACGGTTCCCCAACACTCGAAATGTTTCACGTGGGATGTGAGCTGGGAGTGCCATGGATGAATCATAGACTACCCAACTTTGTACCCCAATCCGGGGGCTCAATCGGATCTCCTGCATTGCAGGGCAGCAATGGAAGCTTGGAATTTCCGTCCACGCTCTCCGAGATTCAGCGCGTGGTGGGAAACTCAGGGGTGAAGCAACGACTGTTTCCCGCCAACGCAGAGGTTGATGTGCACCCGAAAGAAGTGGCTCAGTCCGTAGCTGAGGCTGTGAGCCACTTTTTTCGGGTGCAGATATTGGGATATATTGGGTGTATACACTATACAAATCACGGGTTGAATTGATGCTTTTCCACATGCCGTTCCGGGTGGTTGTTTTGTGATGGGTACCTGACTGGGATCACTTGCGTCAGTTGGAATCCGAATGCTCCAGGCACCAGTTGATGGAGGTTCGCTGGTGCCTGGAGCATGTCACCTGTGAGAATCTCTAAGATGGGCAATTTTATGATGGACAAAATTTTATCTAAGATGGGTAATTTTATCACTAAAAGTCCATTTTTTAACATATAGGAGTTATGAACTGAATTCGTTGGGTATCCACTCAGCCGGGAACAAAAACAAGACTCACCCACCGGATTCCTTTGACATTTGTGCCCCATGGAAAGCCTTTCTCGTCCTCGGCCGACAGATGATGCTTGCTGTGACCGACTTGGGGCTAAAGTGTGTTCAACTTCAAAAAACTTTTGGGTTTTGCCACTAAAACCGATGATTTTCAGGTCGCCATGGTGCAAACACCAGGGCCCACGTGGGACCGTTCGGTTCGCTGTCGGTAGCTGTCCGCCGGTCCCCTGAGGTGGTTCACGTCCTGGCGGCCACCAAGGGTTTAACCACGTTGTCGGAGGAGCGGGCTTTTTCACAGCGGAAAGGGAACGGCAAATCGGGTAGAGACCACATGGCTATGGTTATTACCCAGCCAACTATATGGAAAACAATGGTTAGTGATAGGGGAACCAGGGGTACAGGGTTTTGACCCACTGCCACATTTTTAATAACTAGTTGATAGTAGTTGATAACTAGTTCATAACCACAAGAGCAGTTTGGTTGTAGTTTTAAGTGTTGATTGTTTTTTATATCAACAAAACATGTTAACGAACCACTGGAGGAGCAGTAGCAAGGTACAGGAACAATTGGTTGATAGTAGCAACCTATCAAACAGTTTGGCAACAATAGTAGTCAATAGCAACGATGTACTTTGGTACCTGTAGTAGCAAACCAATGGATAGTTTGTGAAAAGAGGACTGCTATATAGCGTCTATTGAGATATTATAGCAGAAGCTCTAATAACCTTCATACTTTGTAACAATTGTTCATACACTGTCAGATTGGTGACTATTAACCACTATGAGCTATTGAGACTAGTAATTGACTCTTGTTTGGCAGTGAGTAATGAACTCATTCATCAACAAAAAAACAATGAATGGAAAAGTGATTTGCAGTGACCACTACGTAGAAACTATTCGAAAGACATGATCACTCCATAGCAAGGAAGTTCCTCCGCATCCGTCTCCGGGTGTGGACAGTGAACAGTGGCCACATCCAAACGTTCGGGTCTGCTGCCAGCGAGCTTTGGTTAGATATGCTATGTGACAGAAGCTGGCCGGGAACACTTCTCGTTGATGATTCCGAAGCCACGCCGTTTTCGGAGACGATTTCAGCATCATGTTCTATAGCTACACTGGGCGCTCATTTGGATGAGATAATCTTTGGCGCGAAGCGATGCAAAATTCGAGCCTTGAGCGGACACGTGTATCCAAGAGAGGGTTCTGCGAATCTGGTTTCCTCCAATTGGGTTTCCACCAATTGGATGTTCATTAGGACTATCTTCCCGCTTCCACCCATCGGATTTCCACCAATGGGATTTCTATACGTAGAGTGTCCATCAATCATATTTCCACCCATGCATCGACATGGTGTGCGCCAATTGCATTTCCACCAGAGGGATGATGGTCTACCTATTGGCTTACTCTAGCCATCATTAATGAGTATTGGCCATGAGTAGCTACCAATTTAAACAATATTGGTCGTTCAAAATCATCAGTACAGCCATTTCTACCCGATCGTAACCGGTTTTAATTAAGCATGATGAAGTGATCAAGCCATTATTATGCAACCACTGTTGGTTAATCAAGCATGATCAATTGATACTATTTGATCACTTTTTGATGTACCTTATACTGTTATTGATGTACCACTACTCACTAGCGGGAATTAAGGTATTCTGAATAAAATTGATCACTCCTGTTATCACCGAGTATTCTTCTGATCTTGAGATGTGATCACCAGGCCAGGAATGCTTCTCACCACCACAGCCGTTCTCGGTGTTCCTGATGGCCGGCTTGGACATGATGCTGGCAATGGACGGTGGTTAATTTGCTGGTGATGAGCACTGATGACTGATGGCACGGTTGACCGTGGTGATTGATGAGGTGAACCTTGCTTGATATAGTCATCATGAGTTCATTTAGGGATGAAAGGTTCTTCATTGATATGTCACTAAATAGTAAATTATTATCATCAATTGTGAATTGCAATTTTTAAATGTAGCTAGTTTTCCATGCGTTTGATATCGTTACAGGGTTTGAACACAGATGAAGCTGCGCCACTGCAGTTTGCAGGTTCTCCCTAGCTAGTGATAAATCAACATGTGTTTTCGCTATGTAGCAAAACAGACCTACCAGCCTGGGCCTAATACTTTGCTGGTCATCGTGAGCTCTTTTTTATTTGTATATATTAGTTGCCAAGCAAATAGTTTCCGCAGCGTCACACCACTGGTGGTTTTGATGTATTTAATCAATCACAAGTACTTGATTATTGACCTTATTATAGTATGATGTTAGCAGTCAATAGTCCCTTTTTAAAACAAAGCGAACATATTTGAGTCACCTTGTATTGAATGATACCTGAAATGTGATTAAGCAATGAAGCGATGGCTGATGCCTCACGTACTAATACCATTCTGGTTGGATGATCAACAATGTTTTAGTCCCACATCAGATTAAAATATTAGCCAATTATTTCATCATGGCTGGCTGATTATTAATATACTCGTCTCATATCTCTTGTTTGATGATCAACCTACTTATAACGGAACAGTGAACATTATCCTGATCATGATTAGCTATCAGCAAACACTAAGCGAAAGAGGACCCTAGTAAGAGTTCACTATGCGTATCACTAAAACAATGACCCTAGTTTGACCTTAGCAACTGTAGTGATATTGCTATGACTAGGCATAAGTCCTTCTGAATATGGGACCCTACAGTAACCAATCATTATTCCAAACAACTGTTGAACACAAATTTATGATCTCTTAAACAAACTCTTCAAAATATACAAATTCTCAAAGAATCTCTAAGCAATACAATCTTTGTTTTAGCACATTGTGGTTTCTCAAAATATGAAACCCCTATAATTGTTGGTTCATTACTAAAAATAGTTTCTATGAATGGTGATTTTGGGGCACCCCCCCATTCTTAGATGCCACCACATGTTAAAACACAAAAACACACCGCTTGTTCAACAACAATGTATATGAACTACCATTGTTGACGGCAATCCGCTATTCTGAACCATTTGTGATGCTTCTAAGCCTAGAAGCATTTCTTGTTAAACCAACCATGTACCCTATAGTATAACAAATGGTACTATTGTTGTTGGCTGTTAAATTCTCAACACAAAAAAACTCATCAAGCGTCGCAACGCCGCAGGGCACGGGTCGTGAACGCCGCCTGGTGGCCTACGACACCGGCACCTATGCGCAAGATTTGCGGAGGCCACGAAGGGGGCTGTGTCAAGGGTTGCTAGTGAACCAACCTGGTTAAAACCCTTGAGTCACCCGTAGGGTAGCTGGTAACCTAGTGAAGGATGGCTGGTTACACTGAAAGTCAGAAGTTTCAAAAGGTAAACCAGCTATTTCTATGGCGCACATTCCTCGCAACCAGGTTAGTTTACCAGAGTGTAGTTCTTGAGTAATGAATGGTTGATTGGTGGATGCTGAATGGCTAATTGATAGTCATTTCATGGTAAAACAATGATCATTTGATCGTTAATCAATGGTGAATCAAAGCTGAAACGAAGGGAAGCCCATGATGAACCAATATTTAGTAAATTGTTTTCGAGATCAACTGATAGTGTTACTGGTTTTATTTGTCAAGGACACTTACTGGGCACCAAGACATGGGGCCAAAAATAACAATTGGTGTCATAGGATTTACAGGAATAGGACCTGGACAATTGCAGCTAAAAAACCATCAGGTGTGGAGGTTGTGCGTGAGTCACCAAAAACCATTAAGAAGGAAGCTTTTGGGTGCCAAATGTAGCTTGATTTTCTCTTGCCAGAGGGAGAAGTAGCAGTCTTTCTTTCCGCATGATATCTGTACAACTGCAGTGACTATGCCCTGGTGTGTGTTTCCAGCAATGATTCCATGCACAAGAAAACCAAGACATTGCACTCTGGCACACCATCCTGGAAGTAGAACATCCACCGTATATATATAGTGGCTGGTTTATTTGTAAAGGTTGGTGATGTTTAGCTTTCAAATTACTTTAGCAGAGGGCAATCAAAAAACATATTGTACCGCTAAACATGACAATCACCAGCCAATATGGTAGGTACAAATGATGCAAGGATGCCCACATCTTTTGAAGCCTCAAGTAGCAAAGAAGCAGAAACCAATCTTTTGACATAATGAGCGCCAATGATTGGGTATTGAGGGGGATGTGTTTGAATGTTTGCTCGCACCATCTTGATCATGTTGATGTGCGTAGGCATATGCGAGTCTTTCTCAAAATCGGGGTACCCCTAAATCATCTCCTTTTAACCATTTATACCAACCATTTTTGGGGGTCCTATATTGTAAGAAACCACCATATTTGAATACAACTTACATTCACATGTTTGATAACTGGTGGTTCATTTCCATCGGAGAAAGACATGGATGGTTGTAAAGGTCGGTATCCAGGTCGTGCTTCAGATGAATATGACAATCACCAGTACTTGTGTTTATCATTGAGACGTTCTTTTTTGAATCAGTGGTATAGGAAGCAGGTGTCAAATGTATGGTCCAATAAAGTTGACACATTTTTGTGTGCCCATGCCTTGTATCTACCGATTTGTTCAGCATATGTTTATTGAATTCAGGTAGCTCAGACGTCATTTGGGTCACAATCGAGCACAAGCGACAACACATGGAAGCGTTCAATCCCACCAGCTAAGTGTTGCAATCCAATGAGTTGTTTAAATCCATGCCTATAAACTCATCCGGTTTTGTGAAGCTTTGAAAAGATATTGCCTAATTCATGTACAATCCCATGGATTGATTTGTAAACTTCCGACTTCCACTATTAGTCATCCAATATTGGCAATTGTTCGTCATAAACTATTTTGGGGGGTCCCTAGTTTAGGAACCCCCAAATGTCCAATACCTATGGCGTCTCCGTGATGTCAAGGGCACCATCACAACTCAGCTGGCACAGCGCAGGAAGCTGTCAGAGATTCAGCCGGGAGAAAGTAAGGCGCGGCGAAACGTCCCATCAATGGTTCTGCCTGCCAAGCGTTCAAGAACTGAGGGAAAGCGTTGCCCAAGAACGGGGACGGTCCCGTTGAGAGTGGTTAAGTAACGAACAAATATGAACTGAGAGCAAAGTAACAGTGGTTGATATGCAATATCTAATGGTTGATTCTTCCTACGCAACTGTTTTTCACAGTTCATAAAAAACATATAAAACTAGGGAACGTCAAATACTAATTACTAATTAACTACGAATGACTATCAGTGATTATTAGAAATACAATGATTAACTACTACTAATGGTTAAGTACTAATCGGCTGATGATTCATTCCCAATGATTATCAGTTATTATTCAAAATGCAATGTTTGACTACTACTCATGGTTCACTACTAATTGTCTAATGATTAATTCCTAAAGAACAGACATGTGTGATTATTGTTTCTTTTCTCATGGTTTGCAGTGATGATTAAAAAAACAATGAATGCTAGCACTACTACTACTACTACTACTACTACTACTATTACTACTACTACTACTACTACTACTACTACTACTACTACTACTACTACTATTACTACTACTACTACTACTACTACTACTACTACTACTACTACTACTACTACTACTACTACTACTACTACTACTAGTACTACTGGTTAACTTGCAATGATTATTTACAGTAATATTATTGAACAGTGGTTTGTGATTAATCACTAATTAATATTGATTAACTACTAGTGGTCTAATGGTGAATTACTAATGGTTATTTGCCCTTTCAAGGATCTAGTAGTTAACCATTAGTATATGTTTTCAGTGATTAAATGACTTATCATCAAATTCATGATTATATTACTAATGATCAACATATTGCAAAGACACAGTGATGAATGATAGTGGCTCCGGCTCTGAAGTTGTTCACTGAGTGTTTCATGAGCTGCCAACAATGGTGGTTTCTTAAGCCATAGGGAGCCCTCAACGCTGTGGCTGTTTTTTTGATGGTTGACAAGGAGATTAAGAGCAATAATCAGGGATATACCAACTACAATGGTTGGCTTATTACTTGTAGATGGCTAGAAAACTGGATGACAACTGGGGGTACCCCTATTTTGAGAAGCACCCCTTTTGCCGTTAAAACATGATACACTCAGATGGGAAATAGGGCATGTCACCGTGATTGATCTCTGAGTCATGTACCACAGTGAGCTATTTTGAAAACAGATGAGAAAAGACACTTATTTGTAAGGATGGTATTTTGCAATCAATGGATTCTCTGTCATGTTTTCATTGTTTGCAAATTGTTGGCCTAACTTGTTCAAAACATCCAACGAATGTGGCTCAATCGACTTTGATGACATGTGGCAGTGGCAGATCGACCATGCTGCTGGTTGAACTATCAGATGGGGGCTGTTGTTTTATCCTTCGGAAATCACGCACGCAGATCATTGTTGAAAGGACCAAACAGGGTGCATGAAAGTGATTCACTGGCGGCTGCAACAAATCGCCAGGCTGGCTCGTGGGAAACTCCGCAGAAAAGCCTTGTTTTAAGCAGCAATTGTAGAGGTTTCCTACAGATTTTTCCATAAACCATGTTCAGGAACAAAAGCCCTTCACCATCACTCACCAACCATCACTCTTCATCATTTGTTGATTCCTAGCCCGGAACCACAGCCATATAACGGTTCTCAACCATCACTACGCAGTTTTTGATCAAAAATGCCAATTGCCAGTGACCGCCAGTACTGGAGGTTCTCAACCAGAACCGTTCTCAACCATCACTCAACCATCACTCAACCATCACTCAACCATCACTAAGCATTTTCAACCCTTCACCGCCACCACCGGTTCTAGCGCTTGGCCGCCATGGCTTCACCGCTGTGACCAGGTCTTGTCCGAAAGCCTCTCTCCAGCGCAGCGCCGCTTGGTGCGCCGTGAGCAGCGCCAGAGATCCTGAAATGTTCACAAGTGATGAGAGGTCCTTATGGTTCATGATGGGTGGTGGTTGGGTTTGTTTGATTGGCAGTTTTTGTTCTTGAATGATGGGCTTGGTAATGCATGGTTGAATGTTGGTTAATATTGGTTGATGGTGCGTATCCTGAAGTCACGGGTTTCTCCAGTGAAACATGCATGTGTGGTGATAGAGTCGTTAGACCCAAACAGGCAGCACCAGGAAATTGGTAGCATAGAGGATCTTATTGCATTGCAGCGGTGTCTGGCTACCTGCATCCCAACCAGATGGCGAGGCAACCTCTTCCAGCCAACGGAAGGGTTGCACGAACAGATCCTCGTTCAGCTTTCCAGGTTTTCTTCGCTATGTTCGTTGCATGTGTGGACCCCAAGGCCCCAGTCGAGTCATCATTAGAAACCAACTCTGGGGGATCGGACGTTGCCAGGTACACACCATGGCCATGGAGATGGGTCTTGATGCACCTGGGACTGCATTTTCGTTCAGGGACCGTAGGGGATGACCGTCGTTGGGTCGGCCCCTGGGGTGTTGGGACCCAACGTTGGGAGAAGTGGAACCTCCCACGGTTGCTATGCTGGTGGGAGGGGACAAGCACGTGACCGCGGGATGAACCACGATGGCTGGACCTCACAGGGCTGCAAGCAGGATGTGATGTAGCCTTTGGTACCACCAGTTGGCTGGTAGCTGGATATCCACCATCTTTTTAGGCTCTGTGTAAGCATGTTCTAGCATCAATCGACCATCAACACCTTGCCAATAATTAGCCATGAATTCATCATTAAATGGTTGTTGAGCTTCCATTAACCATCCAATTGTATCACTAGTTATCAATTACAGTAATTCACTAGTCACTGACATTCATTTTTAAGCATCATCGACCATTAGTTAACCATTAAACTTCATCGGTTCGCCATCATTGAACCAACATTGTTTGGGAGATCAAACAGCCAATATGGTGCTTTCTCAAAGTAGGGATACCCTCAAATCATACGACCTTAATCTTTTGTAGCACTAAACCAACCATAACTTTGGGGGTCCCCCATGGCTTAAGAAACCACATTATCCGCAACAGCAGATGCTGAGGTCAAAAGCCGCGGACAGTTGGGATACGAGGCAAGCCGCTGCGACACCCGTGGTAGGTTGACTGCGAGGACTGGAGATTTGGACCCAGTGCTGCCTGTAGTTATGTTGGCTATTGGTTGTTTTGGCTTGTTGCTGGTTGTTTTTCTTGGCTGGTATTGGCTATTGGTTGTTTTGGCCTCTTGTTGGTTGTTCTTCTTGGCTGGCTGATTTCGCTTGTTGTAGTTGTACTTGTAGTTGTAGATGTAGTTGTTGTAGTACTTCTTGTTGTTCTTGTTGTTGTTTTTGTTCTTGTTCTTGTTGTTGTTTTTGTTCTTGTTCTTGTTATTGTTTGTAGATTGTTGGTGGTTCTTTGTTTGGCTCAAATTTTGGTTGTTCAGGACAAAGATTTGCTTTCTGGGCCGAGTGTTTCAGTGGGAAAGCCTTGGGCAACTTTTTCTTGATTTACGTGATTTCAAGCCCACCAGTGACCACCAATTCCTGTTCATAGGTCGAATTGTTTAGCCATAAGGAGAGATGGGTGAGAAGTACATAAACTAGAAATCGCAACAGACTCATAGCATTTGCACGTCTGACACATATGCATCTTCCAAATCACTCAGCATCAGCAAACTCATCAACCAGCTTTAGCCTTCATGAAGCATATCACTTTCAGCCTCATTCATCGCCATATGAACCACGATTGAACTCCCCATTTTTCCCAGCATTTCAGCATCATTCGCGACCATGAACCCTGGTGAACCAGCCATTTTTCCCAGCATTCCCAGCCGCACCTCCCTAGCCACCTGCCCCGTTGGGCTGGCGCTGCCGCCAGGTCTTTAACCTGAAAGACTTTCGCTTGGATCTGCAGGAGGAACTCATGAAGCTCAGCACGGGGAAGGCACGGGAGCTCCCACCGGGTTGCACGCAGACCCACAAGGGCCGTGGAGGATGGTGGCACCATGATGCGAAAAACCATGGGAACTTCTTCTGGTTTAGGCTATGACAATCAGGTAACTCGTTCAGGTTTCGGCCATAGGAACTTTTAGAGGTTTAGGCTGCTAAGGATATGGTAACTCCAACCGGTTCAGGCTTCCCAAGAAGTTCACCGGTGAGTTTTTGCAATTCACGAAGTTATATAAATGGTGTCAGATGAAACCCCATGGATGTAAACGGTTGATGATCAACGGTTGATGTAAACTTGGCACCACTGCACCCACAGCATTGATGTAAATGGTACACTCCGGTAAACTAACCTGGCAATTGAAAATCACCATATTTTATAGTGAAACCCTAGGAAAACACCAATAGATGGTGGATTTTCCATTGCCATGTTCGTTTACCAGAGGGTATGTATCAAGTGGGCCATTTGTCCGGTGAACACCTCCAGGTGGGCTCACCAGGGTCGCCCCTCACCTGGCGATCTTCTAGCGCTGCTAGGTGGAAAATGATGGAAAAAATGGTGGAAAATCCACGATTGATGGATGGATGGCTCCCACTAACTTAGGTTTTTAGTGTTTTTGGGATATGATTGATTTACATTGATTTACCCTATAACCACTAAAGATCTATATTTCTAGCAAGGGATCTAGTTCAGCCACCAAGATAGGGCAATTTCCAGGGTTTTCCTTCGGTAATGAGCGCTGAACGGCCTCCACTGTAGTTCACGAACGTGCGAAAGTGGTCAGCTGAAGGATACAGCTTTTGTCCTTGTTGCTATTGGGGGCATCACTTGTCATGAGCCATGGCCAATATGAACTGTTCATGGATGATACTCCCGAGTTATCCCCTACCATGATCACATGCATCATACATATGATACATCTTTCACTAAAGGTGAATGCAATAATCACATGTGTTTGATTTTTGATTGTTGCAACCATTCCAGACACTCATCATTCACAATCATTTGCACACCGTATACTGACATTCGATGTTTTTTGACGGACAGCATCAGAAATGCCATGCATATCGTGACATATGTTTCCTTTTTTTATGCTAGATATGTCACCACATCACACGGTTGATCTAACCATACAAAATTTGAGTTGTTTTTGCGAGCGATTCACTGTCGTAGTCCAACATCACCACTGACGGACCAGCTTGACACCAGATCATGTCATCATTTTCCGGAACAATATTCTGCGCTTCCAGCGCCCGTTGTTTTGATGGGCGTCTATTTCTGTGTCCAATAAAGATCAAACTGAAAGATCTCAATCTATGTGGTAATGAACAATGAAACCATGAGTGTGTTTCTTGGCATTGTTAACAATGAAGAGCAAGCACAAGTGTTCAGTTTCACTCCAATTTTAACCTTGTTGTCAACCTAATATGTTCCAAATTGTGTTGTTTCAAAGATCGACCTATACTATTGCATTTGCTTGTAGAATCAACTATTGCGTTGCTTCAAACATCAATCTATAGTACGGCATTCTGAATCAGCCAATTTGGTATGTACTTGCTATTCACCATGAACATTGACTGTTGATCAACATGATTGATTACAATTCTCAAGATCAACCATTGACCTGTATCATCAACCAACACTAACAAACTTAAAACTTACAATCATAGAAATCATAGAAATCCCATTCATCATAATATGATTACACATTGATGCAATCAAACAAATCACCAGAATTTTACCATTAGTCAACCCTTCCTGAATCGTAAAGTTGGTATACGCCCTATTATTTTACCGTGTGGCTGTGGGTCAAAATCCCGTACCCCTGGTTCCCCATCATTAACCATTGGTTTCCCTATGGTTGGTCATTATCCCCTATTATGGTTGGTTAACTGCTTGACCCATAGCCATTTATCATAGAAATCACCATGAAACCCATCCTTTTGGATCCACCCTTCGGATCGCTGCGCCTGGGTCTCGGTCGTTGTTGAATCGCGAAACGCTTCAGGTGCATCACTTCGGTGCCAACTTGTCGGAGCAGGTTCGCCACCGAATTTGGCGAGATAGGGACCACTAAGCCGTGTGGGGGATTTATAGTCAATGGCTAATGGTTTGTGATTATTAATGGTTTCAATTAATTTTAATGTATAAAGTAACCAATTAACTAATGGATATATGGTGAATTTATGATTCATGATGGGTCGTTGATGGTTAAGTGATGGTGTTTGGATAGTTATGGTTGGTGACTCACATCATGGTTGAATAGTCATGGTTAGGTATAGTCAGTTGTGGCTATAGTTGTGGCTATCAGTGTATTGTTATGGCAAGGTAGATACCTTTGAGTTCATTAACCATGGTTATAGCTATCAACCACTCGGTTGCGGCTCTTGCATAGTTACGGTTGGTGGTTCACCTTATGGTTGGTAGTTATCGATAGTCATGGTTTTCGTGTGGCTAGTTTTGAAAAGTTATGGTTGTTGATAAAATTATCCCAAACCATGCTTTGGGTTCGTGATGTTATGATTACTCGGTGGTTCACATAATAATTGATGATATATTGATGGTGGATGATTGCTGGTTTCCCCACAAGAAGTTGATGGTTTGGATTGTTGAGGATTTTTTTTGGCAATGTTAGATGATTTTGGAATGTTTGTTTTGAAGTTTTGTTTCCTAGTTTTCGCTGATGTTTGACACTGGTTCTATGATGGTTTATGGTTGAACATGGTCAGCTATCGGGTGTATGTAATGGTGCATGATGTCCGAAAATGGTCAACTGGTGCTTTGCCAGCTGGTGTATTTTTGTTTGTACTTGTTTAAGTTGGTTTACAATGTAAACCGTCATGACTCAACTTTCTCAATCATGTTGTTGAAAACAAACCATCCAGTTACACTAATTAGTAGTGAACTAAAAGCAATTGAAGGTAATTACCGTATTTACATAGATCGGTTGAACATCATTATTGGAATTCCTAGTATTCTCAACCATAACGAATATCATTCATCATCAAGAAACATTCCACCAGTCATTGGCATGATATTCCCCATCAGACTCTTCATCATCACCACTTCGTAAACACTCATGTTTGAGGACTGTTTGGAGTGGTCCTTAACATTCCGCGAACCATCACTACTCATCACAAATCATTCCCCGTGGAATTAGTCATTAGTCCACCGTTCCCATTGGCCAATCACTGGGTTCTAGTGAATCTAGTGATCGGAATCATAGCTTACTTGTTCACTACTTTTTTGATTTCTAATGATAGTACTAGCGATTATAGAATTACCGTGTAAACATCATTAACCACTAAACCTATGCTATTAATATATCTGGTATCATGATAGTTATATTGATCATCATTAATATAACTTGAATGCAATCATTAATCCTATGTCCAAAGGTTGGACTATTCCAATCACTTGTTAAAGACACTAGCTAATCATTCTAAGTATGTGGACTTTGATAGTCATTACTTAATCATTGTAATCACCAGCTGTTTAGTGACTAGTACAGTAAATTATTGATTCATGTAATTGAATTAGATGGGTATGATCTATAGATATGCAGTATACAGTATATGATAGTAGATATATATTAATTTATGTAAAAACCATATATATATATATATTAGATGGGTCGCCAACATAGGGTAACCAATTGACAGTCGACCGGTGTGGTGTTCCGTCGTGGCTTTTAGCCGCCCGGGGCCCCACGTGTTTTCCCACTTTAAGTTTTGCACTTCGTGTTTAGCCACTTTTCCGTTTCGCCTTCCTCCAACCGTGAGGGCTGGCCTTTGACTCGAATCATCGTGTCATGCGCTGCGAAGGACATGGCCTGCTTCGCAGCACTGAAGGCCACTGAAGGCGTTTCCCAACGCGCAGCGACCGGTGGTGGACCTTCACCAGCTCCTTGAAGAGATCATCGAGACGGAGCCGTCGTTGGTGCTCCGTGGCAGTGATCCTCCCAACGTGAGGCCACAGCAGGGGCAGATTGTGGAAAACGCATTCCACAGCCGCAGCATGAAGCTAAGGGCTAAGCTGCGGCTAAGGCTAAGAGCAATGCCGTGGCCAGTCCCAAAGCCAAGTCCAAGTTTGGTGAGCCCTTAGTGATGACCAGGAACGCGGTTCATTCCAGGGCGTACAAGTCCGCCTTGCTGAAGCACAGCAAGTCCATGAGCATCGAGAAGGCCAAGGATCTTGCCAGAAGAGACGCTCAAGTCGCCTTGAAGAAGGCTGGATTCAAAATCAAAGAGCAGGTGCAAATATTGTCTCAGGGTGCATTTGTTGTTGAGACAACACACTGACGAGTTCCCAGCTCTTCGTTTTCGTGGCGCGCCGTAGACATCGGGTGGCCGAGTCGCTGGCAACCACTGACCAGGTCTCTTTTCTTTTCAGTTCACAGGTTTTTTTCCCTTCCAGGGATGATCCTTTCAGGAACACACTTGAGCGCTAGGTATCAGTGGGCACCATTCTATACGTCGTGCTAAGTTCATTGCTTCTCAGGCTCAACCGTGGCCGCAGCCCGCCCTTCGCTGATGCCAGGGGCGCAGGAATAAGCGGGCGATCATTTGCTAGGAAACCATTTCATCCACAATGTATAGTCATTCATAGCAGTAAACCAACCATTTTGGGGGATACCCTATTTTGAGAAACCACCATATAGTTGATATATCCCCTACTATTGTTGCTTATTATCCCCAGTGATTGACCATCACAAATAGTTACAACCGTAAGTCCAATGACTTGAGACATCACCATATAGTTTGTATATCCCTTATTGTTGGTTGTTATCCCCTACTGTGAACCATTGTTAACGGTCCTATCATAGGTGTTCCCCGTTCTGAGAAACCACCAGCAGTTAGTCACGACTTAGTTAATCATCGCAATTCGATAGTCATTAGTTAATCATTGTAATCACTGGTTAGTTTGTCACTAGTTGGTCACTAATCATTCGTTGAGCGAACCAACCAACCAATTCACCCTGCCACTTCCGCGCTACGCATCCACCGCCAGGAGCGCCAGGTGGTGCATGAAACCGCCATGCACCTGGGATTGACGGCCCACACGGAAGGTGCGGCGGCCAGGGGTCTCCAGGGCTATCCCTCGAAAAGGAAAGGCATGTGGAGCCACTAAGGGTAGGTATAAACCACTACAATGCTAGGGATCAACCACTGCAAATGGGTTGGGAAGCGGATGTTCTAAGCAAATGATAGGTATAAACCATTACAAACCGCTTACCAAAAAGGCCATAAACCATGCTTATTCAGCTCCCTGATCATTAAAAACTATCATGAGCCGGTTGACGAACCACTTGATCAACCCTAAACCATTCTGAAGCATGTTCAACTCGCTTATGATCCACATTTGCTTGACCACTTTTAGCTGCTTAGCACAGCATATAGAATATAGACCAAATGATCAACCATCACGAAGCTGTCTATAGCGGTGATCACTTTCTTAACCAGTCAGTTTTTGAAACAGGTTGTGACCCAGTCTATCAATTGCTGTTTTTTGCCTGATGCATTTGGGCTCACTGCCATGCGAAGTGCACATGGTGAACATGTAAGTTTGAGCAAGGGGATCAGCACGCTGCCCCTGTAGTTGGTTTTTGAGACAGAGAAAACTCAGAGAGAGAGAGAGAGAGAGAAAGAGAGAGAGAGAGAGAGAGCGATATATGCATTAATTGTACGTGTAAATTATTCAATGGGTTGGCCGTTTGGCACAAACCGAATACTGGAATCAAAACATTTTTTTTGATTCGTTCAATTTTGGAAAGACAATCGGACAAGCTCGCCCACCAAGAAGGCAAAGAATCAGTTCTCCAGTTCCACAAGATCGAGGATAGCACAAGCGCTCATACTTGGGAAGGTTGTCTATGTTGGATAGAACAGAGGGCAAGCATCGGTAAGGGAGGCACGAAAGCAAAGATGTTTGCCATTGATGGTGGAACCGGCTTTAGTGTTGGATGGGATAGTTGGCATCAGCCAGACGTCCCTGCAAAACCATGTTCGGCCAAGGGTTAACCAGCTGATGAACCACTACACCATCACCACAACCATAATCAAACAGCTTATTAACCATCAATTCATCATGAATAATCAGCTTATCACCCAACCATTCACCACTAACCATCATCAACTCCAACTGTCACTCATCATCAACACCCATCTAACCAGGTCAACCACTATGACCTACCCAACCTCACCTGATTCGTCAACCACCCAACCTATCCCACCATCCTTAACGGCACCCAGGTCCACCAGGCGCCACGGGCACCACGGCGCGCCAGGTGGCCGCACCACGCGCCACGTGACCGTGGCCAACCTCAAAACCTTCGTGGCCTCCGCGCGCGCACGGATGGCGGCAACTTGGAGCAAGGGCTGAAGGAGGAGTTTAATAGGGTTTCAATAACCACTAATGCTTATAATAACCATTAATAACAATGGTGATATCAACTACTTGTTGAATAACAATGGTGATATCAACTAATTGCTGGACTTCAATGGTTTTTAACAGTGGCTTTCAATGGTTTAGGATGGATTCATATCAACTACTGTAGTTGAATCGTTTGAGAATGGTTTTTTTGACAGTGCTTCAAGCAATGGTTCAACTACTGCAGTCAAATAATGGTTGGTGATCTTTGTGATATACAATAGAAACCATTGAGCTAAGGAGATGGTTTCTATGGCTTATGACAATGCTTGGTGATGGTTTATGCTGGTTGATATTCATATTGTTTTTTTTAAACAACGGTTCAACTAATGGTTCAACTAATGGCTTATGACAACGGTTTGTCATGGTTTATGATGATAGTAGTGGTGTTACACATGGTTGCCAATGGCTTCTTAAACTAGCTTAATGGTGGACAACGTTTTTTTTATAATATTTTTGAATGTTTTATAAGTGGTTTCATGGTTGTTGATGGTTTCTAATGGTAGTTTATGATGGTGTATGGAAATGGTTTATGACAACGGGTTGCAAAAAGGGTTTATGATGGTTCTTGATGTGTTTTTTAATGATGGTTCAGATGTTTTTAGATGATTATTGATGATGGCTTTTGATATCTTTTGATGATGGTTTACAATAATGGTTGATAATGATTTATGAAAGCTGTTGATGGTTTATGATGGCTTAGGATGGGAAATTATAACCAACAATAGTAGGGGAGTATAATGAGTGGCCATTGCATTGGGAAGTTGATGATATTTGTTATGGTTTTTCAATATAGGGAACCCCAAAAATGGTTGGTTCACTGGTGTAAATGATTAATATTGGGTGATTTAGGGGCACCCATTTTTGAGAACCCCCCATGTGTTTTTTTTAAAAGCTGGTTCATGGTTAAACATGAGGGAGTATAACCAACAATAGTAGGGGATATACCAACAAAAATAAGGCATATCAACCAACAGAAGGAGGTTCCTAATATCAAGGGGTTAGGCTTCAAAAATGGCAGCCGTGCTTCATGGTCAGCTGCTTGGAGATGATCACTGCCGACCCAGCGGGGTACTGCTGGGTGCCTTCACAGTATGAATGTAATCATCATGGCCATCATCAGCATTATCAATTCATCGTTGACAAGAATGATCATCAATTGTCATCAATTCATGTCAAATTCTTGTCAAATCAGCAACAAATTCATCCTCATGGTTTGATTATCATTAGCTATCATGAGCAATTAATCAAATTCTTTGGCAGATCCAGCCCCACTGCTGGCATAGCCTGGTTCATAGGTCCTTCCATGTCCCAGAACTGCATGAACTGCTCGGGGCGGTTGCTTGCTTCCCGTTGTAACTTACCCTGGTAAATCATGATTTTTCTAAGTATGGTATAACATTGGTTTGTGAGGGATCATGGTTGTTTGAATCATCAAATCTGATGACGGGGAGCGATTCGGAGCGCGCGCAAGCCTTAAACTGCTTTGGCCCTAAGTTCGAGCACCAGCCATTGGAGGCATCAGCATAGCCTAGCAGTCATGGTTCATACTTCTGCCGTCGTAGATGTATATTTCAGTTGTATGATGTATATCATGGGCCAACCGGCCAACCACGCTTTTGCTTCAATTCTAAATGAAAGCATCAGTCAAGTCATCTTTTTCATTGGACTCCACGGCATCGCCATGGAGGTGTGCTCGGCCATATCCGGGCAGATGGTTGCGTGTCTAAGTCCAGATGATGTGGAGGGCAAATCAGTCGGAGAGGTGAAACGACTCTTAGCTCTTGAGATCGGTGTTCCCAGATTTCGCCAAAGACTTTTTGTAAAAGACACTTCGCATGAGATTCCAGATGTGGAGATTTTGGCCGAGGTTCCAGAGAAAGTTCAACTAGTGCTCTTGGAACTTCAGCAAGGCTCGGGAGAGGCAGGTGCCGAAATGTTTGCTGCATCTGAAGCCAACGATTCCGCTGCCCTTGAACAGCTTTTGCAGCTCCCGTGTGATCCCAACTTGAAAGATCTGCATGGCCGGGCACCACTGGATTACGCTGCAGGCCAGGGACATGTCGAACCCATGCAGCTGTTGCTTGAAGCAGGAGCAGAGAAAGATGCAACAGACGAAGAAGGAATAACGGCCTTGTGGATCGCAGCTCAAAATGGCCACTTGGAAGTTGTCCATTTGCTGCTGGAAGAAGGTGCCGACTGCAATCAGGCCACCACAAACGGAGGTGTAACACCATTGTACATTGCAGCTCATAGCGGCCATTTGGAAGTTGTGCGTTTGCTGGTGGAAGCTGGTGCTGACTGTAATCAGGCTACAACAAACATTGGTGCAACACCATTGTACATTGCAGCTCATAGCGGCCATGTGGAAGTTGTGCGTTTGCTGTTGGAAGCTGGTGCTCATTGCAATCAGGCCACAACAGACATTGGTGAAACACCATTGTTCATTGCAGCTCATAGCGGCCATTTGGAAGTTGTGCGTTTGCTGGTGGAAGCTGGTGCTGACTGTAATCAGGCTACAACAAACGGAGGTGCAACACCATTATACATTGCAGCTCATAGCGGCCATTTGGAAGTTGTGCGTTTGCTGGTGGAAGCTGGTGCTGACTGTAATCAGGCTACAACAAACGGAGGTGCAACACCATTATACATTGCAGCTCATAGCGGCCATTTGGAAGTTGTGCGTTTGCTGGTGGAAGCTGGTGCTGACTGTAATCAGGCTACAACAAACGGAGGTGCAACACCATTATACATTGCAGCTCATAGCGGCCATTTGGAAGTTGTGCGTTTGCTGGTGGACTCTGGTGCTCATTGCAATCAGGCCACAACAGACATTGGTGGAACACCATTGCACAGTGCAGCTCATAGCGGCCATTTGGAAGTTGTGCGTTTGCTGTTGGAAGTTGGTGCTCATTGCAATCAGGCCACAACAGACATTGGTGAAACACCATTGTTCTTTGCAGCTCACAACGGCCATTTGGAAGTTGTGCGTTTGCTGGTGGAAGCTGGTGCTGACTGTAATCAGGCTACGAACGATGACACAACACCGTTGTTCGCTGCAGCTCAGGGAGGTCACTCTTGGATTGTTCGTTTTTTGAGAGCAGCTGGCGCTGACGTCGATCCCAAATGTTTCATAGCTGGTTATGATTGTTTGTGAGGTTTCCCTTCGAATGCCCCAAGTCATTCAAAATTATGTCTTGTTACAAAATTGATGTCATCGGGGTTGATGATACTTGATTGGTTGGACACATGCACGGCGTCCACTGGGTGATGCCTGCGGTTTCAGTTTGGAGATGCACCGCGGATGGCCGGGAGTGAGGAAAAGTTTGCTTTCGAAATCATTAGGGCGTTTGTTGAATGCTTCGGCTGGTTGCTCAACAACATCACCTAAAATGATCAAAGTCACCAACCAGTAGTGATAATTATTGACCATTGATTAACCATGTTTAACCATTATGATCACTGTTTACGTGTCTAATGTAACCAACTATTATCAACAATATTTTTCTCATTTCAAACCATTACTATAATCATCACTGTTGTTACAATCCCTTTCTGATTTCTTACCAGTTCTTATAATTCCTATAGCCATTTCTTACCTCCTACCCATCATTAAAACCATTATCTAATGACAATTATCTAGCTATGTCTATTATAACCATTATTAAAACAACATAGCCATAATTATTAAAACATTTATTACCAGTATTAAAACCGTTATTCTTACCATTAGCGCAGCCATGTATCATTATAAGCCATTATAAATATTGTTATATTATTGTCATTATGAACCATTATTATTGATATTGTTAAACATTGTGCAACTATGATTTTAAATACCATTGTTCTTACCATTATTACCATTTTCAATCCTGGGGGTTTCCATGACGGGGATTCCTAGTTGCGGTCTTCAGAGGCGATCATTGACCCCGAAAGCTCGGAACTTTTTGAGTCGCTGAACGCCATGCAGATGGTGGTGGGGCTCCCAGGGTGCTGCTGCGGCTTGGTGCTGTGGGTGGTGTGGGTGGGGGTGCCAGTGGGTTGGCAGGCAATGATTAGCATTGGTAGAGGTAGATGATAGAGGTGGCCCAGCCATCATACGAATATGGCAACGAGATTTGACTTTCAGATCACTGCATCGCTGGTGGTACTGCATTGCCTTGCTGACTTTTTTCTCAGTGTCCGGCAGTGTCAGCACGTTTGTCGTTTGCCATGATTCAGCGTGGAATCGTGGTCCTGCAACTACTCACTACTCAATTGGCTGTTTCTCCACATAGGGAGCCCCAAAAATGGTTTGCTTGTTGCTATAAATGGTTAACGACTAGATGATTTGGGGGTACCCCTATTTTGAGAAACACCCAATTCACTGAATCCAAATATGTTCGCCCTTGGTTCCAACATTGCAGTGGCTGGAACTTTGTTTGGTTCGGCAACTATTGACCAATACAGGAACTATTGTGTTTATTGATTGTTCCAATCAACAACTCGCATCTATTCATAATCATTGATGTCAGTTGTTGGCCCTATTTCTAACCACACTCCTTTGACTGTACTTGAATTTGCCGTTGTGAATGTAACCAGGTGAAGTACCGCTATAAGGTAGGTGAAGTAACCCCAAACTAACCGAACCGTGGCTTCACGTCACCAGTTTCTAAGTAGTGCAACCACCAACCAGTTGATGATCATTCTTAGCTATTACAATCATTATGATGAGTTACATCATTATCGATCAACTGGTAGTTATAATCATTGATTAATTGGTTATTAACAAGTTACATCATTATGATCAGTTACATAACCATTATTAACCATTATTAACTGCTATTGGCCGCTAGTTCTAGCGGTGGTTCCACCGCCACCAAGTGATCGTTACGAGCATGGCACATCCAGTTGTGATGGCGCCCCAGGGATCACCACCGAGGCCGTGGAATCGGCGGCCGGTGAACTGGGCCTCCATGCGGTCAGGTGTGGCAGTGGGGTGGACCTATCCCGGTGACGCCAACCGGAGTCATGGTTGATGAAACCAAATCAAGTCCTAGGAAACTGCATGCAGGTGCAAGCTTCACTTAAGTCTCATTTGATTAGTCAACTCTGAAATTTGAAATAATGAACTATGAAACTTGAAATGAACCCTTCGAAATAGTCTTCAAAATAAGCACACGCCCTTGATCAATCAATTGGCTGTGGGTCAAAACCCCGTACCCCTGGTTCCCCTATCATTAACCATTGTTTCCCTTATTGTTGTTGGGTACTATCCACTATTATTGGTTGGTTAATATTGACTCATAGCCATGTGGGAAACAGGGGTACTGTACCCTGTGAACTGACCCACTGCCATAGGTTTTTAGTGTTTTTGGGATATGATTGATTTACCATATAACCACTAAAAATATTTTTTTGGCAAGGGATCTATAAGCCACCAAGTATTGTATTCGTTTTTTACTGGCTGGTGGCTTTACCCAAGCTGTGTCGTAGGAGATCTTCGGGCGCCGTGCTGGTGTCCATGCACGAGCCGCCGCCGCTGGAAGAACGAAGGCCGGGGCACGCGGGGCACGCGGGACCGGGCCATGGGACATGATCATGACGCGGTGAAGGATAATGACAGGTCCAGGTTGTGATCATATTTTAAGCTGGCTGGCGGTTTTTAACTCTTTTCCCCAGTAATTGTTAACAAATGGGTGGTTGACTACTATTTTTTAAATAGGGATGGTTCAAGCACCAACTAGAAAATCTAAACCAACAGTACATGAGTGATTTCAAAGAATTCGGGTTTGTCCAAGTTGTGTACTCCCAAAATGTTGGTTTACCGACATCGATCAGATGGGGGAGATCCGGGAGACCCAACATTTATAGACAGGACATACCCATTTGGGTGTTTCTCAAGTCATAGGGGATCCCCATAATCATCCATTATTAACCATTTATAGTAGCAAACCAGCCATTTTTGGGTCCCCTATTCTGAGAAACCACCAATTTGTGGTATTTTGTGGTTACCTACAGGACTATTGTGAGTTTCTTCGTTGGATATAGGTGTATTGTGAGGAACACAAACATGTTGTTTTTTGAGTAGCAGACTCACGCTAACACTACTCCTTCCCGCTCGTAAAAATAATCAGTAAAAGTGATGCATCAGATGATGGCTATTTGACGACCAGTTGATATGCCGGCCCCCAACAGACAAAAACACAAAAATGGTCTGTATACAGCGCACCAGTTGCCTGCCGCCTCCTTGGCTGACTCAAAAGACAATAATTCAATTTGATTTAGTGTCTACAAGGCGATTAAGCTGCAAGGCATTTATCTATAGCCATCGTTCTTAGCCATTCATCAATCAATCATCAGTTCACCAAACACTGCTCATCAGCACTTACCATCATCATGAATCATTTCTATCATGATAAGATAATCATTGACCGCATCAGCTAAGAACCATACTATTATCATGAACCACTACTATCCTGGTATGATTATGATAGTCAATGATACTGGTTGATCATCATGAATCCATTATGGTTCATCAACTATCATAGAACCATACTACTAACCTGGTTATACTCATTAGTTAGCCATTGCATCGCTGCTGACCGGATCTGAGGCCGTCCTTAGCTTCCAACGAGGCATGGGCTGGGTAACGTGGGGCTGGGAGATGCAGTCGTAGCTTGACTTTACCATTTGCGTATACAGGGAGCTATGATCATATGGGGTTTCTTAAATAGGGTTACCCAAAGGATGGATGGTTTATATCCATAAAAGGTACTAAAAGGTTGATATTGGATGATTTGGGGGTTACCCCTATTTTGAGAAGCCATCATATGTGTACACTTGTTTTTTCATATTTATCATTATAGAATCATGGCTATCAGTATTGATCGTTCTCACACCTCATGACTATAATCATTAGTATGAAGACCAGTTGACCATTTGACCAGCTAGAGAATGGGCCCTGGCATGGTTGGACACTCAGCATCAGAAGGGAAACCCGGGAGTGAAACCATATACTTCCATGGGTGATTTACGAGTGGGCCCCAAGTGCCTTGAAGCGCATAGCTAGGGTAACTATGCCAGTTAATTATGGTGCATAACTATAGTTATATGGGCTGATCAGCCAATTTGGACTAATTATTGAGCATTATGAATCATTTCAAATCAATATGGCTGGTTAATAACCAATTTTATTGATCATCGTTCATTATCAACCATATTGAACAACCATATCTTATTTTGAATCAACAACTAATCTTATTATTATTGATTGTCGGTGACTAGTCGTTACTATTGATTAATATCAGCTGGTTGACTAATCAACAACCAGTCATTATGGTTTGTTCTCAAATCAATATGGTTGTTAGTCATTCTTAGAGCCAGCTTAGTCATTCTAACCGGTCATCTTATTGATCATTGTTAGTCTCGTTTATTGCTTCCTTAATCATTGTTAGTCATTATTGTTGAATTAACCGGCTCAAATTATCACAATGACCACCAATGATCATTAATCATATTAATCCATAATCATTAATAATGTTGATCACATTATATACTGTTGATTAGGAAGCTCATGACCGCGGGGGGCCTCATTGTGCCACTCAACGGCGCCACAGGAGTCGTCCAGCCAGCCGCGGTGTTCCAAAGAGAAGGCAGGGACGGCTGGTGGAGTGGCTTGGTGAATGGTATGACTAAACAATAGGTGGTTATAATGGTAAGTATTTATCTTCTTTTTTGTTGGTTGCCTTGGTGAATGGTAGGTGCTTAGCTTCCAAATTTAGAAACGGTAAAAAATGTGGTCTCGGGGACCAATGGCAACAGGATTCAACCATAAAAAAGCAGCAACAACAATGGGGATGTAACCTGATGCAGCCATAAGGATCTATTGGTTTTTGGTTGGTTGGTTGTAAAAAAGGTATGTTGTGCGGCATGATCATAGAATCGTCCGTTTGATTTAATAAAACCAAGATGATGACGACAGTTTTGAGCTGTGCTCGTGGCTGCGGTGACTTTGGTTCAGACTTGAGTTAGTTGATAAACTGTGAACTGAATCAGATTAGAATAACCCAACTAACTGGATTATCACGTGACTAACTCAACTAACTGGATTATTGCCTTTGCCGACACTTGCTGTAACCACATTAAGGCTGGGGGACATCTCTTCGTGTGGTTAAGCACGACGCCATGGGTGCGCTGTCGCATGCTATGACAGTGATCATTTGCTATGTGCTATTTTAGTACATCTGCATGACAATGAAGATGTTTTTTCTTGTCTAGAAAATACCTGGTAGAACAAGCTGTGGAATTATTATATAATTTGTTCTGTTTGACTGTCAGAAGCCAGGCGACCATTGCGCTTTTGTTCTGACGAACGGGGATTGAAATCACCTGAAATCACCAAGTTTCTTTGTGGACAATCATGTTTATCCATTGTGGTGTTTGAATATGTTTTGCATGATAATGTTGGTGTATCAAAAGCAAACATGATTATATATATATATATTATATGTATATCTGCAATATTTTTTCATGCCTAGTGATTCAATACAGATTGTTCTTTGCTGGGTGTTCCTGCATACTTCTTAATTATACAGGCTAACAAATCTGACTATCAATTGCCCTTACCCTTTATTAACAGCTAGGCGGGATGTTCGACATGTGTACTGATGATGTTGGTGGTATCCCTACTGAACTGTTGTTGCTTATTAAACCACTGTACAAATCCCATCAAGAAAGATCAACAGCGCAGAACAGCATTTTGGTTGGATATAGTTGGTATAAGTTGGTATGCCCGTTGTGTTGGTCACCAATCACTATTAATCAACCACCTTAGCCGCGATCCCACTGGTTACATTATCATGGAAATCTAGGATGATATAGATGGATGCAATATAGTCAGCATTATAGCCCCAACCATTGTTGCCCAGCATCCGCTATCCCACTCTGCTAACGGTTGTTAATAATCAATTTGGAATTATGAAGTAGTAATAAACTTAGGATTCTGTGTCATTTATCACTATATACCACGATAAAGCACTACCACAGATGGAGAATATCTACGGGATCACTTTGCGTCGGCTGGCTCGGGCCACCACGAGATGTGCTTCAACTGCAAGGCCAACACAAGAAGTATTTGGTTCAATGACGTTCGGCCTGGAGCAGCTTGAAGGAGGCTGTGGTGAAGTTCAACGGCTCTACATCTACTTATCTCTGGGTAAAAGATATTCCTAGCTTCAATGAACACATTTTTCAACATGAGACGTTTCATGTCTTGGAGGAAGGTGTTGCATCCCATGCCATTGGCAATGCCATGTTTGACTTGGTCCTGAAGGAGGGTGGCTTCTCTGAAAAGAGTAACAAAGCCTGCAAAACCTGCAGAGCTTGTACAAGAGGGTCTCCCAGCAATATTTGGAGCAAGGCATTGAAGCTTCCAACAGAATCAAGAAGCTCCCTATGACCAGCTTCTGCTCGACCAACGCTGACTGGGTAAAAGGCCAGGCACATTGCCGGGTCGTTTGCCGTGGTCGAAAGATCGCAAGGCTTTTCAGCAACGGCGAGTGCCTTTGGGGAGGGCACAGAGTTCCTCGGATTTCTTCGAGTTTGGAGTTGGCCAAGTCTGATGATTTGAGCTTGGACCTTGGAAAAATTGCCAATGAAGTGCTTGGCTGGGGATGAAGTTCGTATTGACCAAGCCGCACTCCTCCAGGAAAGCAGGGGACACAGGCTCCCTTGTCTCCGTCAAGCGAAGGCTGGGATGGACCACTTCTTGTACTCTCACGACTCACTACGAAAACACCAATCCCTGTCATTGATTCAGCAATATTGGACTTCAATATATCCACATTGTTGATGATTCATGAAGGAATGATTCAACAATACTTAATTGACGAATTGATGCCATTCAGCAGTATTGGCTGCTTCGTCAAGCCAATTCATTAGTTGGTATCCCTGTTGCTTGTTATCATTTGTAACCAATCTTGACCAGTAGTAGTTGGCTTATTTGTCGGTTACATAGCCACTAACCAACAACCAATCAACATCACAATGACCAAAATCAACATCAAAGCCACCGAAGTTGCTCCAGATTCACCACTATATAATTCACCCATCCATACCATGCTAGAAAACCATTACAACCTATACACCAGTGATTCACCACCTCTAAACCAGGTAATTCACCACTCTTAACCACTACAAAACCATTCAATGTACCCATCCATGCCATCCGACGACAGGTGGCTTCACTACCATGGCCACCGCCTCGCCTCGGCCTCCCCAGGTGATCCGCGCTGCCTCGAAGGACGAAGACTTCGGTGACGTGGACCCGGTGATTCTGAGCCGCGAGACCTCTCAGGCGCCACGGGCCCAGCGGACGCCACCAGTGGATGAGATTCAGAACCCTCGGTTCATGTGGGAAAGATCATGGTGGATCATAGGGGATCACAAGCAAAGATAGAATGGAGAAAATTGTGGAGAAATGGTAGTTAAATGATAGTTGGATGATGATCATGGTGAAGTGATTTGATGATTGTAAGTATAATAATTAGTAGTGATGATGATGATGATGATGATGATGATGATGATGATGATGATGATGATGATGTGAGTTCAGCTGTAACGATTAAACATGAGAAGGTGAGGCCACCCACTGTTTCAGTTCGCGATTTGTTGGTGAAGACAAGTGGTGTGGCTACGAATTATAGTATAGAAAGATCGCTCATGAACTGGCAGATCTGAAACAAAATATAACTTCGTGAACATACTGACAACTATTATGTGATGATGTTTGGCAAGCTGTGGTTAATTGATGATTTCATAATGTTTATTGGTGCAAAGAGGTTTGCAATAATCAACGTATTGGGAATAATCATGGTTGTCTTGTCATCATTGCTTTGTTGACAGTGATTATAACATATGTTGATTAGTGTCCTACTGATGGTCGTCGTTTGTCTATGAGTGATGCCTATCGTACCAAGTAAGTTGATGCCGGCAATTACTTATGAGGATCGGTCAATGATAATGCTTGATTACCGTTGATGATGATTGAAGACAATCATGCTAAGTCAGTTGATCAAGCTGGTCAATGACAACCGTTCTTGTCAGTTGATACATGTATAGGTTGAAAACGATTCTCAAGAATGGCAAGCAGTGGTTAAGGAATGACCCTACACTGGTCAATCTCTTGGGCACCTGAGATTGCGGGTTTGACCTGGCTATGAATGTTGGTTATTGTTGGTACCAATAGTGGCCTGATTTTGCTTCATGACCTGATAATGACTAAACACACTTGATCAATGGTGAAGCATGTTGGCCAACAATGGTTAGTTGATGAGAATGATTGGTTCCTGACGACGTTGGTCATTAAGGGCATGGTCAGAAACTTCAACGATGTAAAAGGGATTAGTAATCCTGAATAATTCTATTCTGTTGATGAAGCATGCTTGATATTGGTCAGTCATCTTTGGTGCTGTGTAATACGGTTGAATTATTCGGCGTTCTTAATGATTGTTCACACAAATCAACCACCTATGATCATGGTGCATGCTGGTTGATAACCGGACTACCGTGACACTCGCCAAGAATTTCAGGTTCTTCAATACAGCGCATGGTTGCAGCAACCAGCAACAGCCATCAAGTGTACTGTATGAGTCGCCATGGGATCGATGGTAAAGGTTGATAGCATGGCACCCCAAGCAAACACATTGATCACTAGAGATTGAGACTTGGAACGTGGCGTGGATGTTAATATTGATTGGTTCTATACTCATTTTGATGCTTTTTTTGTGAGCGTTACTCGTCGGTTTCTGTGATTTTTGTTTCTTACTGCTATTGACCACTATCAACCCCTATTCCACCGACACATTATTTTCCACTAATTTTGAAGATACAATTGGCACTGTGGTCAACTGTCGCGGGCTTCATGCGACCTGCATGCAGCAGATAGATCAGAACAACCACGAATTTCATCTATGAAGAAGAGTCTTACCATACAGGCATTCAAGTGAACCACAAATCATGCAATGCAGCGACCGCACGGACACACAGACACACATGCACGCTACCCTCAATAATAGATTCATACTGGATAGTGATGTGCATTCTGAAGCACTTTGGTGGTGTTTGAGGTGCCCGAAGTGAACTTTGCCATGGCAGCAGTAAAGCTGGAGCACCCTGATTTGGTACAACACCGTTGTAGCATCATGGAGCAAATGCGGGAGTTCTGGATGGATGGCCATTTGTGCGATGTTTTGCTTAGAAGCCGCAACGGGACAGAGCATCGTGCGCACACCAATGTTTTGTCTGCAACGAGCATTGCCTTCAAGACCCTGATTGGTGGGCCGTTTCGCGAAGCGGAGTGGGTGCAGCGAGGGCAGCCCATTGAAATCTGTGCTTCTGATGCATCAGTCGCGGCCTTGCTTGATTACATCTATGGGGGGCAACCTGAAGTATCCGTGAATGATTCCATTGAACTGCTGAGACTTGCAGATGCTTACAACTTGCCACAGTTGGCAGAGGCAATACAGGCAGGGTTACACGTCTCCACGGAAAATGCTCCAGTGGCTACAGCGCTGAAAATTTTGCAGCAATCTCAAGGTTTGCATGGCTTGAAGGCTGCTTGCTTAGATCAAGTGGCATTCAACTTCGATGATCTTCGATGCTTGTGCACAACATCCAGACTTTCTCCAACTTTCTCCAACTCAGCTGGGCCGAATCCTCCGATGATTTGAATGTCCCCCGCGCAGATGCTGTGCTGCAGAGCATCAAGTGACATGGCTCAATAAGTGACATGGCTTGGGTTTGTTGTTGCTACATGTGGACTTTCGGTCCATCTCATTTGACAACCTACTTCGAATTTATCGCTTTGCTGCTTCCATTGGCCCAAATGGTGGCGAATTGCAGTAAGAGGTTGACCAAGCATTGCGAGCCCATAAGAGACGAAGCAGCGGTGAAATGGCAGAAAACATTTGCCCTAAAGACGATGCTTACGGCATTGGTCACCTGACTTAGGTGCCAGATCTACAGGGGCCCGAAAAGTGCTGTCTAGAGCCTGCTTTTCAATGTGCTGGCATGAGGGCTCCATCTATGCCACAACTTGGGATGCTGAGTCATCTAGCGTCCTATGCTGGAAGCCTGGTGAGTCGGACCCGCGAGTTGTAGCTGGACACGGTGCAAGGGTGGCTGGCACCAACGATTTCGGCAAATGCTGCGCAGTGAGTGTTACATTGGCAGGAGAGATCATTGTAGCCGATCACGACAATAGAAGGTTGGTCAGCTTTGCCAGTGGATCCGGTATGGCAAGTAGAGGAAATTGGAAGGGTTTTCCAGCTGTCTCCCCCAATGGTGTCGTTTACTTTTGCAGCAGCTCTGAAAAGACAGTGAAGAAGTTGGTTGGCGCGAAGCTTGAACCTGTGACTGATCTGTTGCCATCTAGAATGCTGGGCATGTTTGTGACAAGGGAGGAGGTTTGTTATCTGGCCGATGACCACGGCCGCATTTGGCGCATCAGTCCAGGTGCCGCAGAGCCTTCTCTGATTGGAGAAGTCACGGGTGGGCCAGCTTCAAAGGTTCGCCGTCTCTGCGTGACAGAAGAAGGCAAGATCTATGCTGCTGACCAGGGACAGAGAAAGGTTTGGGCGTTTGGCCGAGGTGACACCACTTGTGTCGAAGTCTTGCAGTGCCCTGAAGGTTTCCAGCCGTTGAGCATTGTTGCTCAAGGTCGGTCGTTGTATGTAAGTACGTACAAGCTCGGGAGTGCAAGCCGTGTGGGCGATGTCGTTGAATATGTGTCACCTCCCAAGCTGCAGCTGGAGTGAAAGAAAATCCTCTCGCTTGAGGGAGGGAAGGGTCAGGATGGACGCACCACTGCACAGGTAAGGAACCGTTTATACCCAAAGGTTCCCATATACCAGATACCCAAACTGGTTTGACACATGATTTGTTCCTAGTATCAGCCGCAAAGAATCAAAGTTCAAAGGTTATTTCGCCCCTGGGGTTGATGATGCGCTACATCAGCGATGAAATGATATGTCACACATGCAAACGTTTGACACTGCTTGGATTGTCAACACATGTTTCATATTAATCAACAGATATGATGGTTGAGAACCCAGAATGTGATGGTGACAAACGGTAAGTGATGGTAATATGATTGTTTAGTCGTGGCCGAGTTATGGTGCAGTCGTGTTATGGTTGTTGTTTAATAGTGATGAAATGATGCTTGGATGAGTGTCGATGATAGAATAATTGTGTGGAAACAAACTAGTTGATGATGATGATGATGATGATGATGATGATGATCATGATGATGATGATGTTGATGATGATGATGATAATGTTGGTTATGATCTAATTGCTAGTTGTTGTCAGTAACCCTAATTATGTCACCATTGTGATCGCTAATTGATCCAACCAATGCTTTGAACAGGCGTGAACCATGTTCGGCCACTTAGATCCTGGACCTTTTGGATAGCCTGGCGCAATGGTTGACGTAGCTTGCTGGGCTCTTGCAGTTGGCAGTGCGGCCAATCTGTGAGAGTCGACCCAGGGATAAACGATCTGCCAAACGCGGCTTGGAAGTAACTCATCAGCTGATAATTTTCCCCATGAAACAATGCCAAACGGTGGTAGTTTGGTCCTGTGAACTCAGCAGCGATATGATGTAGTTAAACGATCTACAGCCGGACCTGACATCCATGTGAACATCACCCTTATGATTCAAATCTGGTTGTTGTCACCGTTCTGGTCGTTGTGGTTGTGATATACGGTTGTTTTAGTGACCACATGTTTGAAGCCAAATCGGCAGGAACCATCAATTTTGTCAATAAAAGTCAGATGATCTCATACCCATACCACTGGAACCACTGGTTGAACAGTGTCTATCAAATTATGATCCTTGTTTATCACAAATCGTTATTCACACAAGTGACTATCAATCCACAATAAATCAACATTATTCAGCAGCATGACAACCGTTAATCACTATATCCATGTGCATGTATGTGTATCTATCTTATCTATCTATCTATCTATCTTTCTGTCTATCTATATTTCTTTCTTTCTATCTATCTATCTATATATATATATATATATATTTAGATATATATATATATATATTTATTTTATTTATATATTTATATCTATATATTTGTAATACATATATATAGATAGATGCATGTGTGTATATGTGTATTTACATTATATATTTACATATTCATATGAATAGAACATAACAAATTGAGAATTATCAGCCAAACATTCCACCGCTCTTTGACTCAGATGTTGTGGCGGCAGTCCCTGCAGTGCCTGCGAGGCATCTTTGATCAACATGGTCTTCGAGGCGGTGCTGTCAACGGTGGTCACTACGATGGACCATTCGATGACCAGGAATCGGGGATATGACGGAAATATCATACTACTATAGTAGTGATACTATTATATCACTACTATATCGTACTATTTCCATGATATAGTAGTGATATAATAATAGTAATCATCCCCGATGTTGATGGAAATAGTAGTGATACAACATCAGTAGTTGATGGTTGATGGAAATAGTAGTGATATTATAGTAGTGATATAAACATAATATTGACCATCAGCCATGATAATGGATGGTTGATGGTTGATTTGATGATAAGTAGTAATGATATAGTAGTGATATAATAGTTCATGATCAATGGTTGATAACTAATTTATGATGTGTGTAGTGATATAATAGTTCATGGTTGATAATGGTAGTGGTTGATGATCTAAGGGTTAATGATTAATCGTTGATAATTTATTGAATGGTCGATCGATCACTGCAATTGATGACTTATGGTTCATGGCTGATAAATGGGTTTAGTGATCAACAAGACTTGGGGATACACCAGCTACATGGCTATGAGTCAATACCAACAATAACTCCTAATGGTTAAGGACTGATAGGGTTCAATGACCAATTGCAAGTAGGGGAAATACTGATTCTATATGGTTTTGGGTCCAACAAACGGGTAGGTGAACAATCCAACAGCTGGACAGGTCATCAATGGGAAAAGCTGGGGGAAAGGCTTGACCCACATCCACATGATTCATCATCTGATATCAATATTGAACCATATCAACAGGGAAGCGTGCTAATCATGATTGATGGTGATCAATAACCCATATACTCCATGTGCAGTCGTCACAAAACTGGCAAACTTTGCAGGTAACAGTTGGTAACGTCTCACACCAATGGATCATTTGGGTAGCCATATCAACAATTTTGATAACAAGTGTTTTTTTTGAATAGAGGCTCAGATATCATGATTATTTGATAGCGCATTTTTGACTGATAGGCATAGCCATGATCATGCATATCCATTTGTTGGCCAGAGCTGGTAGTAGTCATTGTTTTTTTAACCCACAATCATGTGTTGAGCATGGTCCAGTTTTTGTCAACCAACAAGTAACCGTCAATTCGCTACCAAATAGCCACTCATCAAAAGCAATTGACTCTGCCAACAAACAGGTCAGGTAGTTTCTGTATTCAGCTGGACGAACAACCATGACTAGCATAGTTTTGGTGCATGGCAAGAGACGCCATGAACGACAACAGCGGTATGATTGAGAACGTTGTGAAACAACCAACAACCTGCATTACAATCAAAACAAAGGCAGGGGCTGGTGGTAACTAGTCAAGAGCAACATGTTTCGTCTCTGTGGAAGGAATGAATCAAACATTACAAAGAAACCTTTGTACAATCAAACAATAACAATAGCACATACTGGCTGACCTATCAATTGAGGCGGAAAACAACAACACCACCACCACCACCAACAACAACAACAACAACAACAGCCAACAAGAAGAGGGAATTACAATCAAAAAAAACATTGGCTCGTGGTTTTAAACACATTTCATTGTCCCAGTAAATATATACTATAAATGGTTGGTTGACAAGTGTTTGTTTCAAAAGGGTGGTTCAACCACCAACCAGATTTCCATTAGATACGACTATAGTTCAGATTCATCACCATTACCATCATCAACTACCAGGCAGAAGTTGGGGAATGAAGCCGTTTTCCAATGTTTCTTTGGTTGATGGTTGATGTTTTTTAAACTGTTTTTCCTCTGTAGTTAACAAATGGGTGGTTGACTAATATTTTTCAAAGGGGTTGAAACCAACCAGTTTTGAAATCATCAGTGGCCAACCCTGAGCGATTTGTTTGTTGATGTCGAATCAAGATGAAATCATGCCCAGGATATTCATGTTACTACAGTACCATACAGTACCCATTGACAACCAAGGTGCTCCATGATCCACCATCCTGTTCAGTGAATTGGTTGATAGTAGTTAGCAACTGGTACTGGTTAGTTGCTGATCAATAGGTAGTGAATTATTCTGGCTGGTGGTTTCAAACTTTTTTACGTACCCTAGTAATTATTAACAAATGGTTGGTGGACTATTATTTCTCATAGGGGTTGAAACCACCAACCAGAATGACCTATTCCTTGTTTATAGTTGATCCCTAAATCAGCCAGCACGAAACCAATGTGGCACCCCAGGAGATGAAAACAGGAAATGATTGATCCAATGCCATTGGTTTAGTCATATGGGTATGTGCCAAAATATCTATTCCCCAATAACGAATGTTATCCTTATAAAATGATCATTTCTGGTTGGTTATTGGTTGCCCTACTTTGCCTAGGAGTTTCTATCAGGCTGAGGGCATGGTTCCCAACATGGTACCAAAAAGCAACTTTTGAGCATGTAGGAAAAACATGTTTTTTTGTTTTAAGCTCCCTGTAGAAAAAAGTATTGGGGCCAGCATGTCATCAGAGGTGAATGGGAAAAAACATGGGTTTTGAAATTATTGATTATTTCCATAGTCAATCATTTCACGTTTTCATATAGGGGTTTCTAAAGATTGGCGACCCCCAAGAATGGTTGGTTTATAATAATAAGTGTTTAGATTCTTGGGTCATATGTGGGAGTCGCCTATTTTGAGAAACCACCAAATTATGGATAAGGGTTGACAAGGGTTAGACTTAGGCAAATGACCATGGTCCATTCCTTCAGTTGCAGATGAACGATTATATCCGTGGTTACACACCATAAGATGAACTGTCAACCAGTGTGGAATGAAACGAACCCAAACGGCGATGATTTACCACTAGTCACTTGGCGTTTCTAGCCTGGCGAATCTGAATCCAACTGCTGCCTCCTCCTCGGGGTAGGGCATCCTCCAGGCTTACGCCTCGGGCCACTACCGCGGCCAACGGACTTTCCTTCGCTTCTCGGACCTCAAGGAGTTCACGGAGGCGCGGGGCAAAGTTGCGATTTACAGCAAGGGGAGGCGCGAAGAAGAAGTTCAATTGCGGAAAAAATCAGCATTTGAAAAACATATTGTTTTGGAGTTAGTTCCGACAAGAACCACAAGTTGGGCGACCATCGGACACCATTATGTACCATTTTAATGAACCATGAAGAGATGTTCAATTCACATATGGCTTTTTGAAATTGAGCCAGTCAGAAGTCCTTGAAACAGCCAGCTTTGCCACAAACGTCTTGGAAAATCAGTTTCCTTTGTTCTGACGGTACCACGGTTTCTTGGATTTATTGAATTTGATTCGATTGTGGATGGTTTATCCCACATGGTTTTCTCACTGAGTTTGGCTTATGCGCTTGCATGGCCTCTTGCGAAACCCGTGCCGTGGTTTGTACTTGATGGTTCGTCCGTGAGGACATGAAGGAACTGATGCCAGATGTCCACAAGACCTTTCATCACTTCACAGGACATGGACGGCTGGGCTGCGAGAAGCACCTGGTCAAGATTTCATTACAAAAAGTTTCCTCAGGTCTCATCATATGCCACCGATACAAGCACATGTTTCTTTGTCATACAATGGCATGAGCTACACAACTGGGTCCTTCATGTTGACAAATGTTGGGGGAATTCTCGACCACTCGGATTGATTATTGATTTGTGAAATGTGATGTTGATACGCTGCAACAACATGTAACACCACTTGATTGTTAAGAGCCATACCCTTAGGCTACAAAAAACTAAGTTGGTAGCAGGGAGAGCAATAAATCCCGACGGCCAAATGCATTTGCAATCGCAGTTGTGGAAGATCTCAACAAGTGCACTACTTGTTTGTTTGGTTTTCATGAGTTGTAGTGGAGGGCTTTGACCCAAACCATTCCCAAAAACATGTTATTTGACAATCGCGCCGTTTTTTGTCCAGATAGCTCTTCGGTTTCCGAAAAAGACCCTGACATTTCAGAAAACAATAGTCTAGCGGATATAGTCCTGAAATATATTGAAATTTTGTGAACGGGTTTTCCAGGCAACGTTCGTCCGCAATGGCTATCGGTCAATATTAACTTATCCATCAACAATGGGGGATAATAACCAACAGTAATGGGGAAAACAATGGAAAATAAATGGGGGAACCAGGGGTACAGGGTGAACTGACCCATGACCATATGATCAACCAGGGCCCACTTGTGAATCCAGGGCGACAAGTGCTGTAGGACTCTTGGAGTTTTACTACGACGACACGCAACAGCTGCAGAGTGACATGGGCGATCATGGCGCAAAAGGCTGCTCTGGGCTCTCGCGGTGTGAGCTGCACCTGTGGATGATTAGTTGTGGATCAGTTGGGGTTGGTAGTCACTGAGAAATGATTGTCAATGGATTGTAATGGCCGGTTGTGTTGGATGAATTTTGGGAATTTGCCGAGTCTTGGTTAAGAAGGCTTCATTTCAAGTGTTGCTTAGAAGGGATGCCGGATGTTTGATACTGATGATGATTAGATACTCGTATTCCTAATCATGATAGTCAAAGTCTTTTTGTACATGCCTGGACATAGGACACAGGTTGGATGTAAGATACAACAATATCACTAACATTTTTCACAGCATAGACCTTTCAGTCCTTTCAATGGCTCGTCCATTTGAGCAGTGTCATCAGGCTGATTTATCTCGGGGATGCACATCAAGTCTGAAGTTGATCATCTCTTTTAAGCTGCTTGTTCAGCCCTTTGGGTACCTGGTTTTTGAAATGGCTTATTTCTCAGTAGATCCCAGATACTCCATGTATTGTATGGTTATTTTATACGTAAATGTTGGCAAATATGCTGATTCTGGTTTGTTCCAGGCAAGCCAGCCAGTTCTTCCCCAAATCTTGGCTGAGGGAGGCTGCCAACAGACTCAAGTCAACAGACTCTGAGCTAAGGCCATATGATTTTGATGATCAGCCCTGGATTCATTTAGTGATTAGTCACAGAAAGCCATCCAGGACAAACGTTTTTCTTATCATCATCTCTAGTAGAATTTCCTGGGGCATTTTTCCTGTTAACCCAGGGACCCGTGGGTTAACATGTCGGATCATGTGGGGTAAGCAATAGCCTTAGCTGTCGTTGGACCCATAAATGAGTCCGGGACCTGGCGTTTCAACAACAGGCAGGAGCCACAAGTGAC
>VSDK01012583.1:9510-23097 GCA_009767595.1 Symbiodinium kawagutii | reverse complement strand
CACCCACCCACCCACACACACACACACACACACACACACATGAGTCACATCAGCAAGTGATGAGAACTCAGCTGCAGGATCTGTAGGATCTTATTTCACCGAGTGAATATTGAGACATATTGAGACAATCAACCGTTCATATTGTCGCCCACAGCCAATTTGGTGACCACTTGGAAAAGCGACCTGTGGTAAACACGAATCATCCTCATTATCGTCATCATCACCACATTCATCACTCGTAGAGATTTGGTTGCTTCTCAAAATCGGGGACCCCCAAACATCCCCAGAGATCATCCAATATTGCAAATCATCCAAATCATCATTTATCGTAATAACACCAACTATCATCCAATATATATATATATATCATTTATCCAAATCATCCAATATTAATCATTTACCGCAATAAACCACGCATTTTTTCCGGGAGACTACGGCTTGCGTCCGGGAGGCGCCGCCGCGACAGCGCAGGTTTGACCCTTCGTTACTTCCAAGTCTTTGTGCAGAAGGTCCTCCGAAGGTCGGTAGCATGCCATGGTGCCGCCCCGGGGGGGCGGTTCATGCCACCCCCAGGGGCCCCCAGGTTGGTACAGAGTGGTTCCCCCTGGTTAGATCCGTTGGTTAAGCCAACATTCTGCTATAAACAACGGATCTAACCAGGGGGTACCACTAGTTGGTAGCTTAGTTCACTAGGGTAGCTACCATTTGAAGTTACACCTGCTATAAATGGTAGTTGCACTAGTGAACTCACCAAACAAACTGGGGGCACCACTACGCAAGAATCCTTAGCATGCCTTCATGAGCCATGGTAAATCCCTGCTACTACCAGGAGGCTTGGCCAGATCGCAGCAAGTGCAGGTGGATCTCTGTATATGGTGTGTAGCCAGTCCATTTATGGGCTGCTGGGAGGCTACACCACTTTTTTTACCACGGGTGATCTTAGCGCATATTTTACTCGTATGTTGTTATCGATGCATGGTGGCAACCCCCGACGATCCCATCATGATCATTAGGGAAACGATCAAAGTTTCGAACATGTCATTTGTGGACACCCCCTCTTTGTGCCATTGAAACCCCTCACTTGTACACCATCCTTCACTGAAAAATCCACGGCCAACTGCATGTTGCAGCTCCTTGGGCAGGTTAGGCCCGCACATTGTTGGAGTTCTCTTTGCTCTCATCGATCAACGGCAGTGAGCCAACCGTGCAACAGCAGCCCTTGGGTGCCCTTAAGCCTTGATCGGGCTGAACTCCAAACAGCTTTGATGCTGGCCATTCTGATGGCTGACCCGTAATAAACTCAGCTATTGGGATGACAAGTTCCTTGTTTCAAGGGAAACCAGCTGAAGCAAATCTTTGACCTGGGTGCTCTACCGTCCCAATGTGGGCAGGTGACCAGCTTACTTCAGTCATCATGTTTGGTTGGTTGATGTTTGGTTGCAGCAATTTTGGACCCTGCTAGTTTGATCAGAACTCAGCTGGTGAAGCGTTGCCACCATATCAGACCCTGTTCACAATGAACTGTTTGTTGGAGATTCGTGTTTCTTTCAGGACCAACTTGTTGTTGGAAGGGAGCGATGTGGAGCCAGGGGTATCCTTTCAAGCAGGATATAACCGAATGGTGGAGGATACCCTTTGGTCATCATGGAATGGATCCACCATATGCCTAGCTACAGGATACTCCACCATGCGTGGACAGCAGTGCCCACTGAAGAAAACTGTAGGACCCTATTTCAAGAAGATGAAATGGCTATAATCGGGGCCCTATGTGCGATTGCCCAAGGATGACCACACTCACCAAGCTCTTCCTGAATTGTTGTTGACATTTTCAGGGCTAAGGGCCGTTGATGTGACGACAGTCGTCACATTTGTGCCGCACCTCGTGGTTTGGTTTGGGCTGCGATGTGTGTCTTTTTTGGAAATTTTTGAAGCTGCGGCTCTCAAAAGGTGCCAAGAGGTGCATCGTACTGGCGCTGCAGAGCTGGAGAAGGCAAGTCTCTGATGGTTCACCATGTTTTCACCGTGTTTTCACCCTGTTTTCACCATGTTTTCACCATGTTTCAAATTTCCCCAGTTGGTTGATTGATCATGGGATTCATGATAAGCAAGGGAAATCACCCACGCTTTTTGAGGCAACTTGGATGGCTTGTGATGATAGATGACATAGCCATTGTTCGCAGTTCCATGTGGAATTCTCTGGATGCAAATCAGTGGCGCGGATGGGCCTTCCTGTACCATCCCATATTTGAAGTAGATAGAGCTGCTCTTTGTTCATTCTTCATGAATTGGGACCCCTGCTTGACAAACAATCATCATCCAGAAATCATGCGTAGAAATGCAGATAGTACATCGTGTTCAATACGTAAAGCATCTACAGCCATGGAGGCAATCAGTTCCTCTTTGTCACAAACAATCAAAAGTGAAGACAGTTGTTCTTCGATCATCTCCATGCTCAAGCGATGATAGAGTTGGTAGTTGTAGTCCTCTATACAGCTTCTTGAGTTGGCCCCATGAAGCTGTGGGAGTACTTCCTTCATGATCATGTCTACACGGCTTGGTAAAACGACTATAGCAATAGGTTAATCTTAGGGGTGATGCTGCTTAGGTTAATCATAAGGTTGATGCTGCTTAGGTTAATCATAGTCATAGGGTTAATTCTGGTTACTTGTGGCTGATAGATGGCTGTGGGTCATTGACGATGACCCCCAAACTGGATGAACATCACAGCATCTCAGGATGTGAACACCAGGGGTAGGGCCCTTGGCCCGCAAAAGCATTACTTGCTGCCAAGTTTGAGAGGAGCAACCCTCACGTCGCAAGCACCACTGGGGTTTAGTGCCAGTCGTTGAAGATGGAAGAGCCACTCACATTGGCTGGGGGTTGGGAGGGAGCGATGAGCGGCTCGCCAGGGGTATCCAGTACTAGCCCTTCAAAGGCCAAGGATCTACCAGGAGTGCCCCAATCAAATGTTAGCATCGGGTATTCCGAATTACTGTGATGGGATTGACTTTCCTGATTGTAGTTTGGCGCTATATCTATATAATGTAGTGGCAGATCCATATCATCCTTTGATAGACTGACCTGAGGAAATGGACAATTCACTCTTTATCATGGTTTTTGCTCCAAAATCTGGTAATTTTCAGCTGCCAGGTGGGGTCAGATACAGCCTAGTGGGTGTAAAGAGCTGGGTTTTTCAGGGTCATTTTCTTGGGTGAGGGCCATGTCTTCAAGACAAGAAATGGCCCGACCTACTTGGTGTCCAGCAATGTCCAGCATGTTTGATGTTCCCCCAATGATTGGGACCGTTGGTTGACGAACTTGCAGAGGTCGGAGGATATTTTGAGGATGGATTGGAAGCAGCAAGCAGCTACCCTCCACCAGGTCCGGGGCAGAACCTCCGAGCTAGGTAGTAAAAAGTTTGTATCTCGCAGGTGATTGCAGGTATGGATCAAACAGCCAGCCGGGTTTGCCTATTTCATGGGTTACGTTTATCCACAAGCTTCGATTTTTGTGTGTTTTTGGGAGATGGATTTGCGATAGATCCACCATAAAACATCAAAATTTGGGCAGAGCATCCCATGCAACTGCAGTGCCACTTGAGGCCAATCTCTTCTTTTTTTTGCGAAGCTGCACTGGTGAAAAGCTGCGGGTGATGATCATCACCGATGATGGACAGTTGATGTTTCGTTATCTTTGGGGAGTCATCCATAGCAGTGGTTGGCATTGTTGATCACCAATGATTGTTTTTATTAATGATCTACATTATTGTGATCAACAATAAAATCAAATGATATAGTGATTGTCTACATCCACTAGTGATCTCATTCTTGAACACATCAGTTTGCTTGGTGGTTTCCAACATGTTTTATGTTCAACCACTTGATTGTCCAGTTGACCAATATTTTGAGGATGCGTTGGAACCATCAACTAGCGGTGTATGAGCTTTGTTTTTGGTATTCAGCATTAATCAATGATGATGCACTGAACTTTGGGATTGCTGTGATACGGTACGAGTTGTTCAAAACATCACGATTCCTTCTCTGGATTGTTTGGGATTTAAAACGATGATATGATGCATTTGGGTGTGTCTATACCCCTAAAATGGATGGTTTCTTACTACTACCATTTTGCCAATCCTATTAAATCAGATGATTTAGGTATGCCCAAACAGAAGCCACTATATGTGTTGCAATCTCTCATTTATGCGTACATATGTGTACATACAGAATCTGTATATTCATAGAAAAGCGCAATATAATTGTATACATGTGTCTCTTGAAGGTATATACACAAACAAACTGAAACCACTAATGTTCTTATGAAGACATACTTTCCAGGTTGCATGTCTTCCTGTAGCCATCAACAGCTGGTTTTTCACCTTTGCGAGCAGTTTCAAGCACGTTGCTCAAGCAACTGGTGCTTCCGCAAGTCATCGAAGATGTTTTGCTTTTTTGGGATGCTGGTGGTTTGTTCAGCGAAGGTTCCGCCTTAGCGCAGTTGAAGAAGCTCATGAAGTTTCGCTAGCAGCAGGATCAGTGGAAATATTCAATCGAATTGGTATTTTGTTCATAAATGTTCTATCAAGATTGGTGGTTTTTCCTCAACAAAAACAATCATGTTTGGGGACTGCTCAGTGAGCACCACCATGGATAAGCCCAAATATAGTTGTGTATCCCCGAAGGCACACCAAGTCAGCAAACTTGTTGGATTTTGTTGGTTGCTGTTGCCGTAGCTTCCATTTTCTTCACGAGTGCAGGTTGTGGAAACACAATGATGCTTGGTGGTTTTGATTGCATCAGCCATTAAGCATTCACCATTGTTAGTCATTAGTGATAGTACCAACATGTACCAACTATGTTTTAACCAACCATTATATGTTTAACCAACCATTATATACATATAAATATACATACCCGTATGGTTCCGAATATTTACGCATCCGAAGTTGAACAATCGCTCCTCATCCCAACGGTCGCTTTGCCGTGGGGCCATGCGCATACCTCGGGAAAAAGGTCCCTCTTGGACGACCTTGGAACAGTGCAAACCCATCATTTCAGATCATTTTCGAGGAGCAAACGGTAGTTTTTCGTTTCCTCGAGGAGCAAACGGTAGTTTTTCGTTTCCAGAAAATTCAAGAGAGGGTAGTTGCTCACACAGATGGTTTGCAAATCCGACAGAAACTTGTCTTTTTCTAAGGAGACCATTTTTGGCAGGATGCTCTTCATAGGAAACTGGTACCATGTCCGACTAAGGTTAACTGACAATTTCACGTAGCTGTTTTTTTAGCCATTAAAACAAATCGGTGGGGTGTCCGATGGATTTTACTAGAAACATTTGATCAGTGTCAGAATCCAAGCAGTGTCATTTGTTTCAAGAACTATCAATCAGTGTATATTTCACACACTACTTGTTGGAGATCCCATTTCTGGATAGATCTATCAGGATATCCTACGCCAGGTATACCGGTATACCCACTAACTGAGATTTTAGAAGGGCGTCATTTAGTCCCCACAGGTAGTTGTGGGTCAATACTATCCATCCTACCGATGGGTAGTCAACAAATCTGTTCACTGGGGGATGTTCACTCGGGGTGCAGGGCATTGAACCACAGCAGTCTGGAAAACAAGTGCACATTCCATTCAAGGATAGCCGGTCTACAATCCTTCTTCAAGGCAACCATGCAGTATGAACTAGTCTCAGTCCTTTTTGATCACTAAAGACTTATGAATCAACTATAAACCAGCCATGAATCCTCTGTCAGTCCAGTGGTGTAGCCATTAATTATCGTTCACAAAGGCTATCCACAACCAATCAACCATTGTTACAGTATCCATCGAATCGCCCTTGATTAACCATTCATGAGTTAATTATTCTTTAATCATTGCTGAAAAACTATCAAAACAAAATTGACCTGACTGTATATATATATATATAATTATATATATATATATTCATTGATCAATCATTTGCTGATTGAGCATTAGCTCAAGATTCGTCTCAGCCGTTGAGGCTGAACCGGCACCGGTGGCGGATGTACAAGGCGAGCGGAACGCTGCAGCAAAGGTCGGTCTTCCACCTGCACCATGGATGTGGCAATCATGGCATTGATAAGCAAATGGCTATGGGTCAATATTAACCATCAATATTCAGCAACAATTGTAGGGAATACAATGGCTAATGATGGGAACCAGGGGTACAGGGTTTTGACCCACTGCCAAATAAGCAACCAAGTTTAGCGTTGAGCATGGTGGATGATTGATGATGGCTGATTTGCTTGATAAATGGTTGCTTATCAATGGTTGATGCCAGCAAATAAGCTTGATTCTGGCTGATCATGGTGGATGATTAATGATGGTTGGCAGTTAACGATGGTTGATTGTGGGTGGCAAATTTTGATTGTGGTTGGTGATGTGTGATGGCAGTTAACGATGCTTAGTCTTGGTTAATGATGGTTGAGAATGCTTCAGCATGGCAACCAGCAGCAAGCAACCAGTGGCTTTTCATAGCACGTAGCGTTGGTCTAACCGGCCATGTATAGGGGTTGGATTAGAATGAAAGACCAGGTACACCAGCCATCAAATAGAACCCGGACACTCCATGCATGGCTATCTAGCAATGTTTATTCCTGTACCTGTACCTACAAAATGATTTGGGTACAGATACCGCACATGACGTATTTGAGAAGTTGAGTAACCTACCAACTGCTTCGTGGCAGGAGTTCATGAAATGCCACGGGCAAGTGCACTGCTCATGACACTGAACAATGGCGCAATGGACCCACAATGCTTAGCAAAGGATGGTAAGGATGACCTTTAGGGATCTAGGGTCTTGAAGTAGGGATCTCTATCAGAAACTGAACTGAGCCCGCAGGGATGAGAATCATGAAAGAATAATCATAGGGAAACAAATAGGGATATCATCCCCAAAGGAGCAGAAGTAAAGGCATACGATCGCCAAATGCGCCCGTTCACGGAAAAAGCAATCCACTATTGACGGTCTAATTTACTGGCATTGTGATGGCCTACTGATTCGGAGAATCTCTAAGTCTGCTCTTCTTAGGGTGAGCGTCATGCAACAACAAGTTGTTTTTTATGCATGGTCTCTTGCTGCATGATGGGATTATCGTTTCGCAGCTGCTTTTTCGTGTTGTTTGACCTCTTCATGCAGTCCCGGCTTGGAATTTGCTCTCTGTTAGTTCGTAACTAAGCAAGTGTTCCATGCTAGTTGATATAAAAGTGTTTTTGACGCTCCCTATGGTGTTGGTTGTGGTTCCGGATCCATTTGAACCACATATATATATATATACATACATATATGCCATAGCCATTCACATGATCCACAGGAAGCTTCGACAAAACTGCTTGGGCCCTGGCGCGGTTGTCAGGTCTGTCCTTAGACCAGGAGGCCCCCAGACGCGCAGCGCTGGAGCAGGATAGTAGATGCCTTCATATTAGTAGCTGGCTGGTGGTTTGAAACATTTTTGGTTTTCCCTAGCAATAACACCAGCAATATTTATTAACCATCCTGTTTTTTATTACCTAGCTGGCTGGTTTTTATTTTCCCTAGCAATCATTAACAAATGGTTGGTTGACTAATATTTTTCATAGGGGTTGAAACCACCAACCAGGTAGCTTTGGATTATCTCCAAGCTGGATGAATTGTCAGTTAAGATGGCTGGGATATTCAGCTATCACTCCAGGATGGTTATCAGTATAGGTTTCCATTTTCTACCATACATGGTTTGTCTTCCTGAAAGCATGAGTGGTGCCAACAAAGCGTTCTTTGGTTATGGATAGATGGGGATGCTTGATATGAGTTGACGGACTGCAATAGGGTATGTAGCTGGGAATTGAGATCCAGTATGTGTTGTAGTGAAACGCTGGAATGAATTCACCATCTGTGTAAAAGTTGTTTAAAAAGGGTGTACCCCCCAAATCATCCTATATCAATCAATTTTAGTAGCAAACCTACCATTTTTTAGGGTTCCCTATGGCTTGAGAAACGCCCATATTTGGGTGCTTCAACATTGCCAGGTTCATCTACTGGAGCCTCAAGGATTCACAGCTCATCAGTAGAGTACCTCCAAGCATCGGCTGCTGGGGGATGTGTTAATACCCAGCAACCCAAAGAATACCTGTGGTTCATATCCCAAGTATGGTATACATTTTCATGGAACATATATGAACGATTTGTATAGATATATGGTATGTACATTTTTATGTATTTCTATAAATATGTATACGTAAAATACTTTACTACACATAGATATTGATATATCTATAGGTGCATTCCTATAAATGTGCATGGATAGTGTCTGTTTAGGAGTTGTTTATACGGACTTTACATCTTTGTTTCGTGTTGGGAAACCCTTGGTACAGCGTGGATCACCCCATGTTTCGGTTCGCGAAAATTGCCAGGTGATTTTCGAGGAGTTGGATCGCGAGTACTTGCTGTCACGGGAGGCGGTACGAACTCAGCGGCATGTGTTTTACGATGCACGGCGCAAGAACTGATCCGTCCTGGATGATGGGCTTGTTGGTTTGGGAGCATTGGTTAAGTAGCTGGCTAATGGTTAATGATAGGGTATGATAAGTAACAATAGTAGGGCATATAGCAGCTATATATGGCTATGGGTCAATAGGAATCAACCAACTACTGGTGGATAATAACCAACAATAGTAGTGGGAAAACAATGGTTAATGATGGGGGAACCAGGGGTATGGGGTTTTGACCCACTGCCATATTGAATGATATGATTCAAATGCTAACAAATGCTCCACCATATCATTAATGCTCAGTAGCATATCAATGAATCAATAATGTATGATACGAAGATTTGAACATTGGTGGTTGGCTAATGAATGATACTGTAAACAAATGTTCATCATTCATTAGCCAACCACCAACACAATATCTATTGAATTATATCCAGTGGTTGATAGTGTTGATAGCCAGCAGAAACCAAAGAAATGATGAACCAACAGCCAGTAGGGATGTCACCAACATGGAATATTCATGGATATTGAGTCCTGTCAACGGTTTGACAACCAACAGAAGCCAACAAGAATGTGGGGGGTATAGGTGATCACATTATTAGCAATACTAATCGACAGAAACATGGATTTAACAACGGCGGCTGAGAAGATGTAGGCCCTACACACAGAAGAAACGCTCCACTCTGTGAGGAGCTTTGCAAGGATCCTTCAGGAGTTTGATCTTCCAACTGGTTGTTGAACGGTGAACGGTTATTTGTTCAATCACAATCAATTGTTTATTGGTTGCACGGCCTGTGAATGCCTGTCATGTTCTTACTTCACCAATGGACTAATCATTGTCAATCATCAATCAAACCACTGGAAAACCATTTGTTAGTGAATGATCCATGCTCATCAATGAATGGCTAATCATCCAATGGTGATTAATTTGCGGTATTTAAGTAGCTGATTATTGAGTGCTGATGAACGAGAACCCAATTTCAGTGGCTAGGAAGTTGATGAATGAAGTTGTTGAACAGTAACCACTAACCATTCTAGTGCCAATAATTGAAATGTTTGAACATTCAACATTTATCTCAGCATCAACCCCGGCAGTAAGTTGCTATTATCCACCATACGAACCGAGGTCATCAGCCAATTTCTCGCAAGCAACATCGTAAACCAACAGGAATTATTAACACAGATCTATCACTATTCAGCAATGAACCCTTTAACCATCATTGACAATATTTAATCGAGATCAACTATCACGCTAACAGTTCAGCATGAATTAATCACAATTGGTTGATTATATGATATCAATATAGCATCAAACATGTCAGTTGAACCATCCATTGAAACCACGATATATTCAACCAGCACTCCACCATTGAACCATCCACAAAGACCCTCTGGTGCAGTCACCGCTCCCGCAAAAGGCTGCAGTTGGTACATCCCCTTTGATTAACCATTATCAATGGTTATCAGTTATAAATGATAGCTCATAGGGGTACCCCATAATTATGAATGGTTACAAGTTGTATACCATTAATTATCTCTTGATTAACCATTCATTGGGGTACCACCCCATTATTGGTGGTTGAACCGAAGAGTGGTCATGAATAATCATTAAACTAGTATTATACCCTATGATTAGTGCTTATAACCGAACCATTATGGTTATTAATGTTTATTAATAACCAGTATTAGTGGTTATTAACCATCATTAGTGGTTATTAACCATTATTAGTGGTTATAACCATACCCCTTTAATGATCTTTGGGGGTACCCCTATGACGACTGAGAATCCAAGCCAGCCGGCTTGGTGCTGTCGTCATGGCTCGCAGGCTGCTAGTCATCAGGATCTTCAGCAGCTCTTTGGACTTCTGCGGTGCAGTCACTACAAGCGGGGGGACCAAGCGGCCGCACTGGGCCGTTGAAGGGGGGGCGACCCATGGGCCAGGACGACCCGGCGGTGATGATGGGATTTGTGGTGGTGGATGATGGCAAAATGGCAGTGAGGCAATATGAATCAACCAATTTCATGGGGGACAATAACCAACAATAAGAAGGGAAACGATGGTTAATGATAGGGGAACCAGGGGGACTAAGGGTCTTGACCCACAGCCAAATGTCTAATTGCTGTGGTTGGTTGACACTAACAATGATTGCTATCCCGCATAATGGAAGTGGTAGTCATAACTTATAACTCCAAAATCAAGATGATAACCGATAAGACTTCCGATGAAACTCCACAAAACTCAGCAGAAAGCATTGAATCACCCACCAATAATCCAACCACAACCAATGCCTCAACCTCCAATGACAACAGACCAGTTGATGAGCCAGCTGCCAAAGACGAACATGAATCCAAAAATGGAAGCACTTGATGATGAGACATTAACCATTGTTTTCCCTATAGTTTGTTGGTTATTAACCCCCATTATTGGTTGGTTAACTGCTTGACCCAGCTCGCCATGAAGGTGTTGACAACGAGCCAGATTTTCCCATGTTGGCGCTGTGCTGCTCCACTGGCAGATCCATGCTGTCCGTGTCGGATGCATGTGGTGATACCATGTGACACCATGGTCGTCAATGATGCTGTCGTAGACGATGAACCAGCCGAACTTGCGGTGGATCCACGGCTCATTCCATATCTAGGTTCCACTGATATTCCTGTGAAGACCGGTGATGAAAGCTAAGTGTCCCAGTATCATGGTGACACGCAGAACAACACAGGATCTGCTATTGAAAGAACTCACAATGCTCACACAAGAGATGAAGCATGACACCATGCCCAACAGTGTAAAGCTGCCATGGTGAAAAAAGTGGGTTGGCATACGCATGCGGCTTGGTGTCGTATGCCTCTTCAAAGAAGCACCAATTTACTTCGCTCCAAGTGGGTCGTTAAGTGGAAGCAAATCCTGAACAAGAAGGACATCCAAGACGATTATATAGTTGCTCAAGGATTCTTGCAAACAGGCATTAAGCACCTTTAGTGGCACAACTAGTCGAAGGGGCCACAGGTTAGCTCTTGCATTCTCCAATCAATTTGGCTTGCCTTTGGTAAGTGCCGATGTCAGCGAAGCGTTCCTCAAAGGAATCACATTCAAGCAACTAGCAGAACTTGAAAGGACACAACTTTTAAGAGTGGTTGAGATATTTCTTCCACCAGGAACCGCTGAGCTCGCAACAGCACGGTGAACGATAGAGAGTTTTGATGCACTGAATGCCTCAGTATGTTGAAGCCTGGAACTTGGCGCTGCAGAAGGTGCTGCAGGAATGTCACATAACAGGAACACAAACAGATCGCCAGTTGCATGCCAAACCGACAGGGCAAGCTGATCCTGTTGGTCAGTGAGCATGCTCATGACCTCAAGATGGACAGATCAAGCAGCTGAACTTGAGTCCTTGATAAATCTGTCAGAGCACTTTGATTAACTGAAGGTTGAAAGTGACAACTTCCTGCACTTGGGACTTCAACACAAAATCGAAAACGGCATTAGGACCATGAACCGAAAAACTTATTTTGCTGAATTTCGCCTCATGTTTGAAGAGGGGCGTAAGTTGGATGGACACATTGGTCCAGAAACCAGATCGCAGTACATGAGCCTATTGGGTGGTGTTGCACGGGTAGTTCAAACCCATCCTGACGTAGAGCCGTGTTCCTTGCAGTCTTGCAACCTAAACTCCACGCACCAACTGGCCATGATGGCAAGGACCTGAACCGTGTATTAAGCTACCTGAAAAGAAAGCCGCTCCAATTCACCTACAGAAAAGATCAGAAAAGTAGATAACACATGGAGACTCTACGTGACCTCTAATAGTTGTTTCAGCAGTGACCAAGATGATGCGCTTGCCATGCGCAGTGGACTGATCGTGTTAGGAAATAAGACTGGTCACATAAAAATGAAGGTGATGATCAAATCTAGAGAACCCATTTCTTATCCAAGAAGCAGTCCCGAACAAGCAGATCAACCTACACTGCTGCATTGTACTCTGCATTTGACCTCATTGCCTTGGGGAACATAATTAATCGCGGACTGACATAAATTCTCACAGAGTCAACCAGTTATCGATCACTTATTGTTCATCTACATCAATATTATAAACAATGATTGTGACAAATCAGATAAAACATCAAACACCCAATGCAAACATCATCACAAATAACAATTGGACAGTAGGAATCAGTATAGAATGTGGAACCCCAGGATTTTCAGTGGCTTCATATGCCACCTAACAAGCTCTCCATGTCAAGTATTAGCCTGGTAGTTGCCCTAGTTATCTTCGTCAACACAGCGATCCCTGGGCTCCACATTGATGAGCAGCTTAGGACCAAACCCTCCGATCTGCGATGCTTCGTAGATACGCCAAACATTCGTCGCAGGGCTCAGAAGGGCTGCGCTGAATCTGATGGGGAAAGGTTTGGTACTTCAGGATGGCTATATGGGAACTATTGGGACTTCCCTGCTTAAACTCATCATTTTCTGGACACGGCTAAGCTTGGGGAAGGTTTGCTTATGAACCAGCCATTCAGCATCAATTTCCTTAAGTTTCAAGCATTTCGTAGCCTTTCCGTTGCGATGTTCACCAAATGATTTTGGCTTGTTGGTATCGGCCCATCCGGATATTAAAAAGCAGTTGCAAAGTTAAACCAGGTGGAATGAGTGTTCACCGTCACTGGCCATACATACAAATCTTCAATCTTCATGATCGGCATGTCTTCAATACTTCCCACCACATTCACGAAGCGAAATGAACACCTTACATTTCCATCAGTGAGTACTGTTAAGAAGTTTCTATTAACGCTTGCTATCTATCCACAATCTTCCCATTAATCCCTGAAAAACTCACGGCTGGAATAAACATTTGTTGTTGTTGCTGTTGTTGTTGTTGCCGGTGTGGTTGTTGTCATCGTCGTCGTCGTTGCGTCGTCGTTGCGTCGTCGTTGTCGTCGTCGCGGTCGTCGTCGTCGTCGTCGTCGTCGTCGTGGTCGTGGTCGTGGTCGTGGTCGTGGTCGTGGTCACTGTGGCTGTTGCTGTTGCTGTTGCTGTTGCTGTTGCTGTTGCTGTTGCTGTTGCTGTTGCTGTTGCTGTTGCTGTTGCTGTTG
>VSDK01012581.1:336579-348563 GCA_009767595.1 Symbiodinium kawagutii | reverse complement strand
GTCATCAAGGCTCAAGCTGCTGCCAGAAGGAAGAGGGCTTTGAAAGAACTGATGTTGCCTACCCCAAAAAGACGAGTGATTCGCCGAGGACTTTTTCCCGAATCCTTTTAAGGACATTTTTTCCTTTCCAGCCTCAGCTGACCCATGAAAACCATGGGGATTTTAACTTCGCCAGCTTCAGCTGACCCATGAAAGCCATGGGGTATTGGCTCTACGCTCTCAGTGCAGCGGTCGAAAGAAAAAATGTTTCAGTTCTATGTTGTACTGTGTGCAAATGTCACTTCACTTAGTGTGTCATGAGTTCATGTGGGATGCGTTTTCGCTAATCAACTCAATGACTCTGATTGTTGAACATGTGCGTCCTGAGGTCTGTTGGCGTTAGCGCGCTGTCCAAAGCTCAGGTTTGACAACAGCAGACTTTACAAGTAGTTTTAAAGCAAATGATTTTGAAGATGAATGCAAGTTTATTTCAAAACCATACGTTGAAACCATTGATTCATGTCATGTATTTTGCCAACCGTTGCGGTTTCATTTTCAGCCTTGCAATCATGTCAAATGAGTTCAACCGTTGGTGTGCTCTAATGGTTCAGATTCAGAATCGTGGCGAGGCAATTCAAGAGCTGGTGTGGCTTCATGCGTCAAACTCAGAATGATGTCAGGTCAGCGACTCAGTCCATAGTTATTGTTTCAGATTCAGAAGAGTGCCCATGGAGAGTTGCTGTATTTTGATGCTTCGGAGTGAACCATTCAGAATCATAATCATTCCCGTTTAACCAACAAAGCAACATGGGTATAATTTGCGCAACAGACATCGACAAGATCAAATATAAACACATGATAAATACATATATTCTTCCAACACTTTGACGCAATTTGTTTGGGCATTCTTCCAGCACCTTGATGCGATTTGTTTGGGAACCTGTTTCGTTTGAATCTGGTTTTTGGTGCATGTGCAGATTTTGGCACAATGGGGGAGGATCGTTCGAGGCACCTTATGAGGAATGACCGCATCTATAACATGCTCTATTGGAGGTATGGTTTCTCTCGGGCAACAGTGCAAGAATATTTCCACGAGCCTCCATTGCATCCTCAACAAGATCCATGGCCAGATCTTCCTCCATTGGATGTTTCTCCGCAAGAGGTTCTGAGACAAGATCCATTGCAAGACACTCTGAGACAAGATCCATTGCAAGACACTCTGAGACAAGATCAATTGCAAGATCCATTGCAAGATGATATCCGAAAAGGTTCATTGCAAAGTGTTCTTCGACGATATCCATTGCAAGATGTTCTGAGACAAGATCCAGCGCCAGTTGTTCTTCGACCAGATTCATTGCAAGACGTTCTTCGACGATACCCATTGCAATACATTCTTCGACCAGATCCTTCCGAGAAACCGGAATTGTTCACAGAAAACCAATTTGCAAGTTTCGATTCAAGTGCTGCAAAGCTTGTAGCGTAGGCCGGTCAATCTGTTCAAATTGTGTTCACATTGAATCGGCATGATCAGCCATTTAAAATGGCATGGTTTGACCTTTAAAATGGCATACTCTGGCCTTTGGGCTGGATGCAATTTCCGCTGTGGCAACTGACCACTGGTGGCAAAAAGATTGCAGAACTTGTGTGTGTGTGTGTGCAGTGAGCGACTTGTATGCCAAGTTGCTTGCTTTGAACTTGAACATACTTCCAAACTCATTGTTTCAACTTCTCACTGGACAGGTTTTGCTTGGCGCGTTCGGCAGTCAGCTGACAAGTGCACAGCCAATGCAATCTTATGTCAGTCATTCAAGGTTTGTCACACTCAAGGTTAATAGTCACTGGATTCACACTCAATGTTAGGTCACATTCGAGGTCAAACCTGGGGGATGATTTTTTATCAATAAATATTTTGTTTCTGCAAACCTTGAACCCATAAATTCTTTTTTTCTGACACCATCGACAAGGGCGTGTCCAGTTGCGAAATGGCAGCTGTGGCCATGACTGTGATGACCCGAATGAGCATTCACGAATTTGAGGTTAAAAACAGCGCTGCATCTTCTATGTTCAGTTCTTAGTCTTAAGAACATCTCTCCGCCGCTCTGGTTCAGAGTGAAGCTGATTGTTTTTGATTTTGCGTAGTTCGCTTCTGAGTGAGTTTGAAGTTACCCGCTCTGAGGCGAAACCGGTGAATGTGACGAGTTCTGAGACATTGATTTCTTGCTCGCATACATCGCCTCGGTAGCACTAAGCTAAGGTCGATAAGAAGCAGGTGAAACAAGTGAAACCAAAAGAAACAAGTGAAACCGTCGAAGCTTCGAAGCAGTGAAGATTGGAAGCAAACGAAGCGAAGGCAGTGGTCTGCGAAAATTATGTACATGCAATGAATTCCCCGCCTCACGATCCTCTGCATATCCACAATAAATATTTAATTTGCACATGAGTTAACATTGCATTGCAACCCCTTGATAGTTGTGAAGCAGAGAGATGTACAGCCAGGGTCCAGTTGCAGTCACAGCCAGCCGAAGGGTTGAAGGGCCGGCTGCCAACCACCACTTTTTGGCCCAGGAAAGCATAACATTTGATCTGCACATGGGGCAAACATTGCAACCCAGTTGTCATGAATTGCAACCCAGATGTAACGAATGTTACATCAAGGGAGTTGCAACATATAGGGTTATGCTTGGCTGCCCACTTGGTGCGAGTGTTTTTTTGCTGTGCTCTGGGGATGTATCAGAGCCATCTCAGTATTTACTATGCTGAGCTAATTGAATGCAAAGTTCCCGTGAGTGGACAGCATAGCAGCATTGTGCTTTCCACCTTGTGTTTTGATAATGCTTTTGCTAATTTGCCTTCGCCATCTGACATACCTCCACCATGCTTTTTTGCACGTGTTCCGCCGCAGCACCCAATGCACAATGTGAGAATCGGGGAAGCCCAGAATCCGGGTCCTTCAAAGGCCACAGTGGCCATTGTGAACCCTACGTCACTGGCAAACAAGATGGAACTTTTTCGATCCTTCATTTCTGACCATCACCTCTCCATGATATGCTGTGCAGAGACTTCTGCTACACAGACAGTGCAGCGCATGTTCTCGAACCAGATGCATAAGATGAAGTTTTCCAGCCATTGGTCCACACCCATGCCCCCTCACAAGCTGAAACTTGACGATACTGATAGTCTTCGGGGTAAAGCAGGAGGAGTTTCTGTTCACACCAGTTTGCCCTGTCGAGCTGCCAAGACACATGTTGCTTTGGATTGGGTCCAGGGTACTAGATTGCTACATGTAGTGGTGCGACTGGGCACTCTATGGTGTCAGATCGTGGTTTTGTATGGGTTTGCGGCCAACCAATATTCACGAAAGGCATCCACCAATGAGCTCTTCAGCAAGGCGATTGAACTCACTGACTCTCTTCCCATCCCTGCAGTATACATGGGGGACTTCAATGTTGACATGGATGAATTGTTGGAACTCCCGCAACTCCAGGATCATGGCTACTTGACAGTGCAACAGTTGTTTCAAGAGCAACGGGGTTATCAGATGCCCTGTACCTGCAAAGATGCGACACGACCTGACTCAGCCATTTTCCATCCATTGTTGAAGCAAAGAATTTCCAATATCCGAGTTGACTTTGACGGACTTTTTGATAGTCATCACCCTATTTTGTTTGATGTGGAAGTGCCTGAAGATGCCCTTTTCACGCCACGATATCGTTTCCCTGCCACATGGACTGACTTTGGAGTGACCAAAGATGACCTTCACAGGGCTTGTAACACTGGAGCGGCTGTCCCTTCCTGCCCGCAGACCATCCAGGACTGGGGGACGGCAGTTGAAGCTGTGGTGAGTGCAGCCATTGCCCATGAACATCATAGCAAACCACATTTGCAACTGCCACCAAGGCTTCCCAAGCGATGCCAGGGCCAATGCCAACCGGTGAAAAGGGTACTTTGCCCCACGGTACCTCTGAGTAAGTCCTCCCGACATGGCAGTTATGAACCTTCAGCGGAACCGGTCACTTTTCGCACCAGAAAGCTGCTCACGCAACTTCGAAGAGTGGAGTCCTTGATGCGCAAAGTTCGTAAGCATTCCTCGTCCTATGATGGGACGGTGAAAGTATCCCACTGTCAGGAATGGAGAGGTATCCGGGCTCACCGAATCTTGGGACGTGACTTTTGTGACTGGGTGCAACAGGTTCCTGAATTGGGACCCTGTGCACGTAACGTCCCTGAATGGCCCTGGCTTTTTGATCTGCTTCAGCACTTGAGGTTTCTTTTGGAGGCGCAGATCACTGCTGAGGTCAAGATGAGAAGTGACATAGTGAAAGCTCGGCACAAGGCAGATGTCAAAGATGGACATTCTCGCGAGACCTTTGCGACCGTTCGGGGACCAGGCAAACCCACCTTTCAAGTAGCTACAACGATTTTGGATGAAACTGCTATCCCAGTTCCTTCATCGGGAGGTGATTGGACTTGCTATGTTGCCAAGGCTGCAAGTTTCATTTCACATGCTCCAGTTTTTGTTGATCATCGTCCTGCCAAGATTTTGCACCAAGACGACCATTCAGTGGTAGTGCGTTTGGTTGACCAGAATGACACTCTTGCGCACTTGGAAACATGCCAACTTCATCAACAGGTTCACCATGTCAGGAAGCAGGATACTTCGGCTGAGCTCACACGGTACTGGTCCCAGTTTTGGTTACGAGATGTTGATTTTCTTCCGGAAGACCCTCTGCCAGAACCAGCACCAGATGATGATGCTTTTGCTGCGATGTGGGAGGTCCTTCCACGCATCGACTGGACACAGTGGAAGGATCCGCACACTCTGGAAAACTGGAAACTTGCAATTCGTCACATTAGCCAGTCGAGCGCTCCTGGGATTGATGGTATCACGTTTGCAGAACTGAGGATGCTACCAGATGTCTTGTTGACTCACCTTATCCGTATTGTGTGTCAATGGGGGGCGTTTCCAGATTGGATGATGTTGTCCAGAACGGTTCCTCTTGCAAAGAAATGGGGGCAGCTGGAGGCCGGAGACTCACGGCCGATAACAATCCTTGCTTCGGTTTACAGAGTATGGGCCAGGGTGTCATGTCATGCTATTGTGCAGCATCTCCTGGGCTACCTACCCCCGGAAGTGACTGGGATGTTACCGAAGCGTGGTGCCTTGAAGGCCATCTACTTGCAACAGTGGGAGCTGGAATTTGCACGATTGCATGGTCGATCTTGGCAGGGAGTAACCCTGGATCTGCGTAAGTGTTTTAACACTTTCAATCGCCGAAGGTTGTACCAACTGTTTCTGAAACTGGGAGTGCCAAGCTACCTCATTGAGGTCTGGTTTCGGTCCTTGTCGCAATTGCATCGGTTTTGGGATCTGGGAGGTTTTGCTAGCGATACCATTGACAGTACAACAGGATGCCCCGAAGGAGATGCCTGGTCAGTTTTGGCCATCGTTTGCGTATATACCACTTGGTGCTTGTCAGTAAGAGCTAACAACTCTGACTTGGCTTGTTCTGCTTATGCTGATAATTTCACTTGGTGGGGCCCCAGTCATACACATCGGCATGCTCTACTGTGCACTGACCAACTTTGTGCGGCTTTTGGCGTTTCGGTTGATTGGTCCAAGACATGGTTATGGTCCACTCGAGGCACTGGCATCCAGGAACTGAGAGAGCAGGTTGAGCAGTATTCCGGAAATGCTTCTCCTGACATCAAATCTAGAGCCACTGATCTCGGGTGTCAGGTGGCCTATGATAAATCGGTCAAGTTTGGAGACATGTCTCAACGTTTTGCTGAGGCCAAACGCCGTCTCTATCGCATCCAAACGCACCACTGGGATCATTCGGTGAAGCTGCATATGATCAAGTCCACAGTCTTTCCCACGGCCTTTTATGGTAGTGAACTGGTCTTGATTCCTTCTCAGGAGTTGGATAGCTTGCGAACACAGATGGCTAATGCAGTCCTTGGTCAGAACTCACGGAGTGCTAGCTCTGCCCTGCTGTGTAACCTACTCAAAGGAATTCCGGATCCACATGTTCATGCCATTCTGCAGGCGCTTCGAGCTGCCAAAGTTTTCTGGCATGTGGCTCCCCAGGAGAAGGTTGAAGCATTTCTTAGGATTGTGTCGCGGCCATCTTCTAGCCGTGCTGTCTTTGGCCCGGCTGCAGTTTTGCGGGAATACTTGGCGAGAGTTGGGCTCAGCTGTTCCGCCACGGGCATACTGCTTGGTGCTGAAAGAGATGGACTTTCCTTGCTGCATTCAGCTTTGCCGGATCTTCAAGGTGCGGTGAAACACTCTTGGAATCAACACTTGTTGCTGCTACATACTACACGTAAACATATTGGTGTGTACTCCCCCATGAACTGTGCTGCCACGATTCAGCTCCTTGATCGATTCACTGACCCTCAACAACGAATTCTTCTGCGGGAAATTGCTGGTGGTTTTCAAACCAAGTCACAACAATCGGTTTGGGACGAAGATACACCGACCACGTGTCCATGGTGTCAGGAACATGACGACACCAGGGAACATAGAATTTTTCATTGTTCTGTGTTTGATGACATCCGTGTGCCGTATCGTGATTTGCTGGACGATATTCAAGATTCCCGCCCTCACCTGTGTTGTCTTCCCACTTTGCGTGAAGATGGTGAGGCATACCTTGTGAGATTGCTACATGATTCCATGCCGGTTCCAGACATGCCCTCAGCCTGTCAGACAGCTATTGCGGAAGTGAAGCAAGTTGCCACACCCGTGTTTTTCACCGATGGTAGTAGTGCTTTTCAATCATCAACAACACGTCGGTTTTGCAGTTTTTCAGTCATCCTTGACCTCTGCTGCTCTGATGCACAACGTAGAGTTCAAGCAGATCGCTTCTTGAGCACTGGTCAGCTGCCCACCACTCTGACTCCAGCAGCAGTTGGCCGGCTTAAGGGAAGACAGTCCATTGAACGGGCTGAACTTTTTGCCATCCTGTGGATTCTGCAACGCACTGAGGCAGCATGTATTCACTCAGATAGTGCATACGCCTGTGACTGGATTGCTAAGCTTCATGTTGATCGGTCGGCTGCAGATGACCCTACGTGTTCTGATTTTGATTTGCTGCAACAGATTCGCTTGGTCTTGAGGCCCTCGCACCAGGTCGTGAAGATCAAGGCGCATCAAGATTGCCATGCTATCTCTGATCTGGTTCAATGTTATCTGGCTTTGGGTAACACTGTCGCTGACACGCATGCGGTGACCACGAATAAATCTCTTTTTCCGGATGTAGCTGCTCACCTTTGGCGATTTGCTTCCACAGGTGAGGAAGAGTTTCGTTTTATGCGACAATACTGGACCTTCTTGCTGGACTTGAACATGGCACGAGCTCGGGTGCAGCCTGCCCCTGAAGATGTTGCAGCGGAGACCTTGCAGCCACGTCATTTGCTATCTCAACTTAGGGACTGGCGAGCGTCGGGCTCTTGGCGTTTTCCTGCTGAGATTGATGAACAGTGGCTGTCTTGGAGCCCTTGGGGCAACCAGGTGATGAATGCTGCTGGGCGTTGGCTCCGCAGTTGTGACTGGCCGGATTCAGATGACCACTGTCCAGGTGATGTTGCTCTGGGACTTTCCTGGAGCGAGGTTGCAGTAGCCCTCGCGCTGCTGCTTGGACAATGGCTTCCCGTGAAGCGGGTGGGCCCAGATGGTAAGCTTCGACTTGTGCAACCCTCCAGTGCCCATGATGTTGAATTTTTGGGTATTACCCTTCAAGAACAAGCAGCTGCAGCGGCACAGGTGATTGGTTTGTATCAAGCTCTTGTGCCACAAGACACTGCCCCACAGTTGGAGAGGAAGAAAGTGAAAGCTTTGATGGTTTACGGCTGCAACCTTCGACTTGCCGGCATCACTCGCCGACCTAGTTTCGAGGTGCAGTCATCGGTGATCAATGTGCTGCAACCCTTTTTGCCAGGATTGGATGACAAGCTGTGTGGACTGCCTCTGTTGCCCATGGATGTTCCCTTTACTGTGTGGCCTGAGGATTCTGCAATGTTCGAACAGGAATGGCTTGTCACACATCCTGCAGTGACACGTGCGAAGAAAGAGGTGAAGAAGGCGAAGAAGCTCTTAGCTAGTTCAGTTTGACGTTCTGCCCAATACGGGCGGATCAGGACAAATGGGCCCCTTCCGCTGCGGCCAGGGGGGTCCAATCAAGAAGAGGAGCGGTTGGTTGACTAATATTTTTCATAGGGGTTGAAACCGCCAAGCAGATATAGCTGACTGATTGTGAGGTGGGCAACGTTTGCTGGTAGTTTGTTCCAAGCTGACGCACCTTCTTGAGACTGCAGTTTTGTTAATTATTGTTCATTATTTTTGTTATTGATAATTTGATATGGTTGGTTTAATATAAATTAACAAAAAGCAAAAAACAAGCCACGGCTTGCGAACAATGCCAGTCGTTCTACTCATAGTCGCTCACAATTGCTCTTCATTGGCTTACCAAGCTTACCAGTCGCATTCACTCATACCTGGCATCAACAAACGGCAACTCCATAGTTGCTATGTCCCAGATTATTTGTATTGGTTTTATTTTCATGACTTCTTTTCAGTCATGGACAGGCTGCTTGACCATCCGTTGCAAACCATCAACAATCATCATCAATGGTTGGTGATGATTAATGATTTAACCATAGTGGTTGTAATGATGATTAATCACCATAATCTGTAAATCATTCTTGTTGGTGATTAACGATTTAACTGTAGTGGTCTGGAACCATCACCAGCCATTATCCATCAATTATCAATTATTATGAATCATTATCAGCTTCATCAATCATTTTTAACCATGTTTAGCCATTACCCAGTCAGAAACATCGCTAACCATCATGAAGCGTCAATAGACCATCACCATCATTGAAAGCATCAGAATACGATCAATTGTAACCATCACTAGTGGTTTCGAATTGTAATGATCTCTAACCATCCTAACAAATGATTAATACTGGATAAATCATGATTAACCATGATTCAAACCACTAGTGAAACCCTGGTTCCCCATCATTACCGATACAGAACCATGCCCAACCATCACCAACCACCAGTAAAACAATCCTCCACCCGAGGTTCCCAACCATTGGTTGGCAGCAACCAAGAACGTCTGCCACAGGAGGCGATGGCTGTTGCGAGCTATTGACCGAGCTCTTGAGTCGTTACGGGCGCGGGGGTTGGGATGGTGGGTTGGGAGGGCTGGGTTAAGGGCTGGGTAAGTGATGCTGAATGGTGGGCAAAAGCTCAGTTACTGGTGGGTTATGGTGGCTTTATGGTTGGATTTTGTTCGATGAGAACATGTGAAGAAGTAACAGTGTCATGCTAAGAGAGTATGCGAATTGAATATGAAAAGGGCTTTGGGAACCATTTCGGCTGTTTTTCTTGTGGGTCGCCTGATTTTTTGGGTATGCTTTCTTGTTGGTTGGTTTGGGGCGACTTGGCCCAGACTCACCGTCTCACTGCAGTCTCATGGAGAAAGGTTTGTTGAGAGTTGGTTGTGTGCTGATGAGCCGTTGAGAAAAATCACAAGTTGATGGTAGATCCCAGTTTACCTGAAACTTCGATCTGTGATCTAAATCTGGGTGGTTCGTGGTTGATTGAATCTGGATCTAACATTACTCAAGGTTCATTCGGTCACCTCACTGATTTTATTACTGGCCTGACAGTCCAATCACATTGGGGGTGAGAGGATGGGAGGTTGATGACACCCATGATGAATTGGGTGGTGGTTCCTAGTACTAGCATTCTTTATTTTCCCTTGTAATTATTGGTTGGTTGACTATTGTTTTTTCATAGGGGTTGATTCCAGCCAGTATATATTGAGATCCAACTGATTGATGCTTCTGAAGCTTTCCTGATGATGAGAAGCCAGTAAAATCAATATATGGAAATGCGAGGGTTTCAGTTTGGGAACCCCCCAAAACTTGGTGGGTTTAGTACTACAAATGACACATATTGGATGATTCGGGGGTACCCCTTTTTTTGGGAAACCACCAAATACGGACGTGAGACTTGTCACCAAACGTTATTTCATTGGACTGCACATGATAGCTGGTTGTTTGGTCAAGCAATAAGCTGGCTGGCAAGTTTGATAGCTGAATTCATCCACCAGTCGGCCAGTGACAGAGGGTTACATTATAGCTTAATTATCATGGCCTCTGTTAGCTACAGCTCGGCTGGATGATCCCAGCGTCACAAGCGCTACAACAACCACCTGCGCCGCGCTTGCGCCACAGGCTGCAGCAACTACCCGTGAGCCAGGCGGCACCAGCAACTTCTGATGAGCGCCAGCAGTGGAGTGGTGTCATATTCATGGATACTTCTGGGGGTTTCTTAAGATGGCTATGGGTCAATATTAACCAACCAATGATGGGGGATAATAACCAGCAACAATAAGGGAAACAATGGTTAATCATAGGGGAACCAGGGGTACGGGGTTTCGACCCACAGCCAGATAGGGAATCCCCAAAATGGTTGGTTTATCACTATAAATGATTAAAAACAAATGATTTGGGCGGTGCCCTTATGTTGAGAAACACTCATATGGATACTCATTAATTCATGAGAAATTATTTTGATAGCTTACAACACTCAATGAGGCTTTAATCATGGTACACAAATGTACACAGTGGTTATGCAAAATGGTGGTGCAGAATATAGGTTAATCATGGCGAAAGGTAAATTGAGAATTGAGAAAGGCTGGTCAGGTTTGAGAATGCTTAATAGCCGTTTCCAAGAGTGTTTAGTATGAACAGCTTGCAGCTATGGTTAACAAGAGTTCCGGTAGCCTATGTTACAGCAATCTCCCTGTAGACCCTTTTGGGGGAGAAACATGATGTCAGTGGAAAAGACACCCCTGGCCAACCCCCCTAAACAATAAACCCCAGTGGTGTCACTCCAAAAAGACCAGATCCTTTTTTGGTTTCGGTCCGGGTCAGTTGAGAAATATCTGGAAGGTGAAGCATCCCAATCTCAGAGGGAAGGTTCATAACTGACTATCTAGGATGATAGTCAACTAATGATAGTCAATGGTGATGGTCAATGACATCAAGGATAGTAAACTGATAGTAAACCGATGGATGATAGCAAACTGATGATAGTAAACTAACAGTCAATGTTAGCAAATGGTCAATCATGGCTGATGGGTGATGACCGAAGGACTGGAAATGGTGACTAACTCACCGTTGGACTGGAAATGGTTGATGGTTCGTAGTGGTCACTCATGGTCAGCCGATAACCCCAGGGATCTATGGAAAAAGATATACGGACATCTATGGGCTTGTACGGTTTTACAGGTTTTTATGGGTTTTTTGGGGGATATACTATCATGGCTGATGCCGGCATTTTGCAGCCTCTCAATTTCATCAAAGATGGCACCCCAACGGGTGGCATCGCCCAAGGTACAGGCTGTATCAGCCGTCACGAACTGATCACCAACTGAGAAGCCATCGTGGTTAACCAACCAAACAATGGTTCACTAGCCGGTTAATGGTTGATCAAAGGGTAGAATAGCATACTAAACAACAATGGAAATACGAATACCAACTATACATGGCGAGCTGTGTCAATATGAAGCAACAAATGGTTCACTAGCTGGTTAATGGTTCATCACGTGGTAGCATGGAGAAGTACCTCCTGCCAACCATGGATTTACACATCCACCGTGTCTCTTTTGTTCCGGAAGGCAGCTGGTGGACGATGGAGTTTGGGCGGACAGATGTCCCTTGGCGGTGCATCGTGTGGGTCGGCGCGGGCTCGTTGTAGCGGTGCAGCGGTGCAGCGTAGCCAACCACCCTGAACGATTCATGAAAATCCTTAGGCAGTCAATGAAGCATTGCAGCATCATCTGTTGCTTAGCCAATTAGTAAGCATTCATGCAGCATTAAGCACTAGTGAGCCATTTACTTCATCATGCACCACCAGAGAAGGCCCCCGCAATGGCGCGAGTCCGAGCCATGGCTCCGACCCTTGAAAATGTCGGACGAACAAC
>VSDK01012581.1:318814-336569 GCA_009767595.1 Symbiodinium kawagutii | reverse complement strand
TCCTGCTGATAAGAAGAATGCTGATATGGCGAGCTGGTCAATGTTAACAAACCAATCTGTACTAGTTGAGGCGAGGGATGTGAACAGCTGGGGCACCAGGGTATTGACCCACAGCCATATGAAGTAAAGAGAGGGGGATAACAATCGACAGATCTGTGATTTGGGAATCATTGGTTGATCAATGGTTGGGACGGATCTCATCAACAAACATAATTCTTATTCGTCAATACTGCCTCATTACTGATGCTTAAAACCACTGGCTGATCATATAAGTGTTGCATAACGGCAACTCGGATGTGCAGCTGGGGTTGGTTTTAGACCCTATAAGGTAGCTTATAACCCCTATAAACCATGGCTATTTCCCAGTTACTAAGTAGGGATGCACATCCAAGTAACAAGGATAATGATAAGGCTTATATGAAAAATCTTCCGTCGGTAGTGATGAAAAATGAGAAATCACATGAAATCACAACCAACCACCAGCCACCTACTGTAAACGGTTTCAATAAAAGTGGTTAATCATGGTCCATAGACGTTGATGAATGGTTACCGATGGTTCACAATGAGTAACGACGGGGGACAGCAAGCACAAAATGAAGGATTACGATATTATTACACCATCATATCAAGTGTGGTTGATAATGGTTGATAATGGTAAAATATGCAGCTACGTAATGCTATGTAGAAATAAAATGTATAGGCGTGCCTGGCAAACGTACTTGCAATGAATTTCTGGTATTGTTTGCAATTGATACCTGTGGCTTTGGTTGGGACTGGAAAACAAAAACGGATACGGTCAAAAATGCTTGCATGATGGATGGTCAGATGCTCATTAGGTCTACCGAGATTGACAGTGGAACCCTCCGTTTCAAGACAGGTCCCTGTTACCATTCACACACCCAAAAGCACACAAACTGCTTGGATGCGTGGTTGGGTAATAAGGGGGATACAACCAGAGGTTGTCACCACTATTTCAATAACTGGTGGTCGGTTGCCATCGCTCAGCCATTAATTAGCCATTGATCAGCCATTGATCAGTCGTTCATTTACCCTTCATTACAATAACCTGGTTGGGTGTTCAATGATGTTTTCCACTATGATAGTTTGACCCAGGGAAACCATTAAAACATAAACCGTCCATCAATGAACGTTCAAATAACCATGAATTGGGCGTTACATAGTTCACCGTTTATCGACCAGTGTAACGAACGAGTATCCAAGCATTAATGAGCAAACATTTCACCTTTGGTAAGCATCAAAAAACCTTCATTTAATCATGAACTAGCGAATTAAGTAAGCACCATCTAACTATTACCAATTCACCATTTACCAGCCATCAACCACTACAAATCACCATCAAATGACATGAATTCGCTATGTATCACCATCAACTCGCCAATTTACTCACCATCAGCTGACTCTATGTTCACCATCATGGTGATTCATAGTGGTTCATGTTGCTTCACCTGGCTCACTATAAATCACTGGTTGGTGGCTTCAAACATTTTATATTTTCCCTAGTAATCATTAAGCATTGGTTGGGGGTGGGTCAACCACCAACCAGAATCCCCATAAATCCACTGGGTTTCCCTATGGCCTTCACCTGGTTCGCTAAAAATCACCATTCAACTGCCTAGTTCAGCTGCAGGGGTGCCCCTGGTTCCAGGTTCCACCTCCGTGAAGCGGAGGGCGGCGACTTGCTGGCCTCGCGTGCGCCAGGGTGGTGGAGATTAGTTGGAGTTGGGTGGGGGATTGGTTGGTTGATCTGGTTTGATTAGTTGGTTGGTTGGTTGGTTGATTTGGTTTGATTGATTAGCTTGTTGGTTGGTTGGTGGATTGGTTGACTAACTAGTTGGTTGATTCGTTGGTTGATTGGTTGATGTTGGTGTTCATGTTGGTCGGTTCGATTGATGAGCTGGCAGGTTGCTTGGTGCGTTGGTAGGTCGCAAAGGTTGGCAGGGGCCCTTCCCCAGCACTGCCGGGCTGCCCGGGCAGATGATGGTGGAACTTCGTGGGAATTGCTGGAAGCTTTGCTGGTGCAACATTTGCCGCAGTTGCAGGCGGGACGCGTGTGGCATGGAATTCTTCCCATGAAAACCTGGTATAGTGGGGCTGGTTGTTGGGAGGGAGCTGCTTGGAGCCGGGGGTATCCATAAATATGTCCCTTTGAAGGGGACAAGGCCAGGAGCTACCAGGTGGTGTAGCCAAATGGTAGTTTGTGCATCTTTTTAGGGGGGAGCAGCGGTGGATTTGATATTGGAAGGGATCCACATCGGAAGTCTTCACTTCCCATGATTGCCAGCAATGATGAACGACCAGCATGCACAGAGAGGGATATACCGCATCCACTAGCAACAGCCACTGATGCGGGCTTGTCAAGAGACATGCGATACCCCCAAGCAATGGTGTCCAGGGTGGTCCCCTCAGATGGACGGATCGCCTGTGTGTGACCGCAAGCTGTGGCCTTGTATAACTTCAGGCAATCAGAGTGCCTTTTTGTTGGGGTGGGCCCTCAAATTTGGGTACACTCCGGTGATCTAACACAGCAATGAAAAATCATCATTTTTCTAGGGAAACCCTGAGAAATCAACTATAACTGGTGGATTTTCCTTTGCTATGTTAAATCACCAGAGGATACCCTAAACCAGGATAAACCCTCATATGAAACATGTGCATTGGGTCGTGAAGGGTGAGTCTTTGCAACCCTATTGGCATATCCACATTGGTTTGAGCATGATCCCATGTGAGGGCCAAGCTACTGTACCATCAAAATCCCATTCTCAAGCACCAGTGAAGCCTTGTTGAAACCCTTCAGTTAGTGGATTTTTGTTTGGTTACCATTCTTTTCGCTGCTTATCAACATTTGCAACATCATCATTATAAACCTAATACCTTTCACATAGTATTTTGTTGTTTGCTGGCTTCCTGCCACTAGTTTGTCACAGTTTTACATTGAAAAAACACACGATCCAACGATACTGGTTGGTGGTCTTAAACATTTTCTATTTTCATTATTAGCTACTAACCAATGGTTGGTTGACTAATATTTTTCATAGGGATTCAAACCACCAACCAGGATCGTTTTCCCTCGTGGATGGATCCGTTGATCACCAGCTCCGAGCTCTACAGTTCTTGCTGGTCCTGCCGCGCCAGGCTCTAAAAGCTTGCGAGGCGCCATGACACTCGCCAGGTGAAGAAATGGATGTCTCTCAAGGCATAGGGCTACCCCCAAGTCATCCCATAGAAAACCCTTTATAGCAATGAACCAACCATAACTTGGGGGGCTCCCTGGGGCTTGAGAAATGACCAAATCAGTGGTTTACCAGCTAGTCCAGCCCGCAAGAGGGAAGTCACCACTTGGATTCAAGCTGTCGGAACGAACCAGTAGTCATAGCTTACAACATCCTATGACTACACCGTCATATTCAACCTTTTTCTACACCTATAACTGGCTGGTGGTTTCAAACATTTTTTATTTTCCCTAGTAATCATTCACAAATGGTTGGTTGACTAATACTTTTCATAGGGGTTGAAACCACCAACCAGATAATCATTAAAGCCAGGCGTAGCAAACCAGGCTGTAGGTTACCTATTCAAACCATGCACTCCTCTATCAAAACATGATTACACCAGCATATTCCACCTTTCTCTACGCCTATAACTACGTACACCTACAGTGATGGTTCCACACCTTCATGGGATCAACCATTGACTTCCTATTATTGTTGGCGATTTCCCCAATTGGTTGGTTGATTCATATTGACCCAGAGCCATAGCTACACCTAGAATCAAACATGGTTCCACGCCTTCATGGGATCAGCCAGCAGTTTCCCACAGTGAAACCAGGCTGCAGTTGTGATCCCATGGCGCGCGTGCTCAGCACAGGAGTCAGCCGCTGGAGCGGCGGAGCGCAGCGAGCGCAGCTGTTCGCGCCAGGCTGGGCGGCGGCTTCTGCGTTGGGCTGCGAATGCTTGGGTCGTTGGAATGGGTGAATCGAATGGCTGGTGGTTTTGACCATGGTTCACAGTGGTTACTTTCAATAGCAACATGGTTTCAATAACAACTGGTTATTTCATAGGTTAGTGGCTAATTAATAATAACCATTGTTGCTTATTCGAACCATGGAGATAATAAGCAACAATGGTTGTGGTTAGTGGTTAATAACCAACAATACTGGTTAATTATCATATATCCAACCATCGTATTATAGTGGTTATTTAATATTATTGTTGCATGGTGGTTGGATAATAAGCGACAATAGTGGGTAGGTTCAACTACTGCTTGGTGGTTTGATTCACATGTTGCTTATTTTCCCTGGTAATTATTGACCAATGGTTGGTTGACAAGCATATTTTTCATGAGGGTTGAACTACCAACGAGCTGATATTTGTGGTGAACTCATGGTTGAATGGTTGGTGGATCAATCAATGGATGATAGGGATTGTGGATGCTGATGATAGCACATGGCTGATATTGGTGGGGGGTATTAGTTGATTAATTACAGTGATTATTGATATGAATGATTGACGGCGGCTTCGAATCATGCTTGATAGTAATTTTGAACAAGCATATCCTTGCGAATTGGTAGTAAGCATTATTACCATACATTCGCATTGTGAGCGAACCATTGTTAAAGATTTTTGATCATCACTACCCTGACCCTGATATTAAGCAATGGTTCAGTATTGCTCATAACGGCTGATAATGTGAGTTATTCTTGTTGATCGCTGAACATTTTAAGCTACTCAATGCTATTGGTTATCTCTTCTGAATCACTTTTATTCATTATCAATTCAACATTGAATCGGCCTCATTTCGATAGTCAATATTGGTTGACCGTGGTTCACTAGTCACAATATTTGGCAGTGGGTCAAAAACCTATACCCCTGGTTCCCCATCATTAACCATTGTTTTCCCTATTATTACTGGTTGTTATAGTTATCCTCCATTATTGGTTGGTTAATATTGACCCATAGCCATTTTTGTTAAAAGTAATTTTCACTGGGGCCAATTAACCCACTATGACCTGAGTGTTGACAATGCATCAGAATGGTCATGGTTGAAGGTCAATCATAGGGTTCGTGACCAGCGACTTGGAAACTAACATAGACCCTCCCAAATCAGGGTCGGATGATCAATTTCCTTCTAGAATATTATATAGCCAGTTGGAAGGCTCCAAGTTTCCAAGTGGGATGGTGGGTAGCATGTAGGCATGTACTACCTCATGTCTAACTGGGTTCAACCATGAACTTGGAGTTTGTGTGAAACAGGCCCCCGAGTACCAATCCAGGCGTATTCATAGTCCGTGTCCACCATGATGAAGATTTATTACACAACCGCTGCAAACCACTATCATGAACCATCGTTAAGCGACTTGTCAATTATAATCAATCGTTATTCACCATTATTTCTACCTGCATCCCCACCGTAGAGGTAGTTTCAACTTACGATTCAAATAAGAACTTATTACGCTCAAACTAGTCTGATTTCAACTTACGAACGGATATTTACGTATGATACAGATATTTTCGTATCGATAGTCGTTTTACATGAAAATGGGTATGGCTGAACGCATGTGAACGCAAAAAGAACGCCAAACGAACGCATTTGTTCTCATTCCGAACGGTTTCGAACGGTTTTGAACGGGTTCGAACGGGTTCGAACGGTAAAAATCGTATGAAGTAAAAAAACCAGCTTATGACCCTGAATAAGTTCTTATTTCAATCGTAAGTTGAAAGTACATCATCGACGGTGATGCAGGTACTGTATAGCCAGTATTAAGCAGCGTGACGAACCCTTGTGATAAATGGTGGTTTCTCAAAATACGGAATCCCAAAAATGGTTGGTTCATGTTGGCTCATTATGAAAGACTGATGAACAAAGGATGATTTGGGGATGCCCCTATGACTTGAGAAAGCACCATGTGAAACCACCATATGGCTGTAGGCCATAATGGTTACATTTCCTCTTATTCTTGTTGGTTATTATCCCCTATCGTTAACCAGTAAAATCATTGTGCCCAAACAGCTTATCCAAACGCAGAAGGCGAATCAATCTTTGGACTTCGCGGCGACAGGTGGGTCGAGCAGATCGCTGGATTCCCAGCTCGCAACAATACGTTCCACCGGTGGAGGCGCGATAGGGTTGGAGTTTGAGCTATGGATTTTGCAGCACTGTTTTAGCATCCAGATATTCCATGTATAGTATTTTTACCAACACAGCTGGGTCATTTTACCATAGATATAAATATTGGTGAATATTGATAAACATGGGTAATTAAGTATGAATAGAGCATCTGGGGTATGGATGGGATAAGTCTCAGTTTGGTTCATCATAAACTGATCTGATTCGTGGTTTCAACCATTTTTTATTTTCCCTAGTAGTTATTAACAAATAGTTGGCGGACAAGCATATTTTTCATAGGGGTGGGTCAACCACCAACCAGTGATGATCACAATCAACCATTATTACCATGTATAACCATTATATCATATTTTCCATTATTAACCACTAGTTAACCATGGGTGGTTCAACCAGGTTGTGGGATACGGCATCCTGTGAATGGACTCAGACCATGCGCGATAGCGCGGCCCAGATCACCAGCTGGCTGGTGGTTAGGAGGCCAGGAGCCAGGGATATCCCAGCCATTGGCCCTTTAAAGGGGGGAGCGAGGACAGGAGCGGCCGCCAGGAGTGGCCAAACCAAATGGTAGATTTGGATATCACCACAGCCACTTGGTCCAGCCATGAACTTTCGGGGCAATCATGGGACCCAAGCTGGTAGATGGTCGCTGGAAAAGCCACCAAAATTGTGTTGGAAAGCTTCCAATAACCAATTATAAAGGGGTGTTTCTCAAAACAGGGGTGCCCCAATCATCCTTTGTGAAACATTTCTTGTAACAAACCAACCGTAGTTTTGGGGTCCCCTATGGCTTGAGAAACCTGCTTAAATGGGTGATTTGATCTGTTTATCCGTTGGAACGCTCTCGCATCCACTATACGTGATTTCCAATTGCCATGCAGCGCATCTACCAGAGGGTCTGCCGTTGATCATCCAACCGACGAGCGGCTCAACGCAGGGAACGAGCTCGAGCGCATCAGCGCCGCCGGGCGCGAGTGCGGCAGGCCTGGGGAGCCTTGGGGGACCCTGGAGATGACCCAGTTGACTGATGTAGAAATGGGATGGGTCAACCACCAAGCAGCTCAGCTGGGGATGATGGCTTCGTCGTTTGGGCAACGATGTCGATGATTGGTACCGACTAAGAGCCCATGCCATCAAGCGCCCCAGTCCAAAGTTCCAGCAATACCGAGTAGCGCTTGGGTGCCACAGGAAGCGCATCTCATGCCATTAACAGACTCAATTGACGCAGTTGACACACTTGACAATAGCAAATTTCAACACTACCGTCAATTGTGTCAATTGTGTCAATTGTGTCAACTGTGCTTGCCACCTCAAGTGAACCGTGTCAACTGTGTCTGGGAAAAAAATGCGACCCATTTTGCCGACACGCGCAACTACTCTCAACCAGTACTATAGCCATAATTGTTTGCCATGAAACTAGCATTGACGCATTATTCTTTCTACCCTCAAAAGGGACAATTAACCATTATTTTACTATTATTATTTATTATTGTTATCATTACCAACCAAGTTTTACCATAAAGCTAGCATTTAAACTAACATAGGAATGCAGAATCCATCAGATATTGAGCTACTCCCAGGATTTTTTTGCTGAAAATGGTGGAGATTTTCCATTGCCAGGTAGGCAACGGGTCACCGTTATTGACCACTCAAGCGTTGTTAGCACACTCTGACTTACCCTCCAACTGCATGGCTGGAACTTGAGTTGAGGCGCTTCCTATCATTCAGCGGGGGCTGCGGCCGTGTCAGGGCACCTCAGGGGAAGAATGATGCGACGGGGGTTCAGCCGGTATCATTTTATCAGGGTGAAACCATTAACCTGCATGGATCACTAGTTTCACATATTTCCAATTCATGAACCGCTAGTTACCATCAGTTCAGTAGTCTGGTTCCTGGTTTCACACATGTTTTTTTTCTCCAGAATATGTGGGATGCTTGATTGAGTGACATTTTTCAGAGGGGTTACCCCCAAGCAATACTTCATTTTGCTATCCTATGGCCATTATATAGTTATTAATATGATCAGAAACATGGCTGTTACTCATCCATCCATCTGCCTCTATTGATATCTCTATGTGTTCATCCAATGATGTTGATGTCATAGGTTCGCAAGTTGATTTTCAAAGAACATGGTCGATTGTCAACATTCAGAGTCCATTTTGGTTGTGAATATCATTGGATCAATGGTTAGACTGGCATGAGTGGTTCAAGTCACTAGTTACACTTAAGTAGTTTGACCAATGCTGGTTTCACCGGACATAGTGGATGAGCATGCTGGTGTCCGAATGAATAGTCGTTGAGTATATGTTGGAATCGGTCATAACCAACCATTCAATCAAATTGTAAGTGTGAACATCTCAACAGTTCGTCTAGTTTGGTCATTGATGGGATGTGAACAGCCGTTCGCTTTGACCACACCATGTTGGTATCACTTCAGTGCAATGGTAGAACTCGATACCAATCGCTCAACCGTTTTGGTATGTTGCGATCATCAATGCTTCAAATTTCCGTTTATGTTTTTTGGTTTGGTGAACAACCGTGACGCAGTGTCTAGGCCCACGCGCACAACAATGATAACAAGCAAATGATTCTGCACATACAGCATAGATGCTTATCTATAGACGTTTATACATATAGAAATATGCAGTACAGACACGTATAGTTGAGGAAAAACCACCCATATCCTTCAATCATAGTCGTCTAGTAAGTTTCACGCCACCCATTCTTTGCAAGCTGGAGTATTTGATGGGGGTTCCAGACATCCTTCCCTCCAAACATCCCCTAACGGCAGTTGCCAATCATCTCCATATCAATACTATCGTGGTTGCAATCACCACTAGCCGACAGTGGTAGCAGCCAGTAGATGATGGTCAATCCATGGGTAGTAGATGTTGATAGTGGTGAGTCTAGTAACCACAGATTGGCCATCATCAATAGTAGATGCTAATCCCATAGCTAGATGCTATAATCCCATATTGGTTGCTATGGTACTCCTGAAGTTCATAGTGGTAATCCCAAAGTGCCATAGTGGAAATCATCTATCGTTAGATGATGCTAATCCCATGGTTCCTAGTGGTTGTGCATGGCAGTTCTCCCATAGTGCCAGTGCCGTGGTTGTGCCCTTCTCTCAGGCGCGATCCAACGCTGCCAGCCCGGCTCTTAACGCTTCAGAAGTCACTGGATCCGGAGCTTTTGCTGGATATATGGGTGTTTCTCAAGTCATAGGGACCCTGAAATCATCCATGATCAATCATTTATAGTAGTAACCAACCATTTAAGGGTTCCCTATTTCGAGAAGCCACCATATTCTGGTTGGTGGTTTATTAATATCCACCAAAAGCCACTAATAGCCACTGATAACCACTCAGAACCATCCATAACCACTGATAACCCATATCTTGGTTCTGGTTGGTGATTTGATTGAGATGTGTTTTCCTAGCAATTATTGGCAAATGGTTGGTTGACAAATATTTTTCATAGGGGTTGAAACCACCAACCAGTGGTGTTTAGTCCACTGAAAACCATTTAACAACTAACGAATAAACCATTTGTATAATTATGTCGACTGTGAACCATAACTAACAATCAACAACTGGTTAGTGGCTTGAAACATTGTCATGTTAAACTTAAGATGGCTGCTAGCTTTCCTAATATTTCACCCGGATGAAGCTAAACGTAGGATTTAGTCACTAGGGCGTACCAATTCAATAGGAAACCATGACTTCTCACTCATCTTTGGTTTATCGTTCACTGTAGGGGACAATGTTTGCAACTTGCTGGGCTGATCGATGCGAGAAATGCAACGCGGTTTTGACAAGAATTGCTATTGAAGATCCATTGATGGTCCGTGGCAAGGAAGAAGCAGGCACAAGAACCAATCAAATTTCTGTAATTGGTGGTTGTAAACATATTTTATGTTCCCTGGTATGAACAAATGGTATGTTGGTTGATTGACTCATATTTTTCATAGGGATTGAAACCACCTACCAGTGATAGTTGATGATTGTTGATCATGACACTGAGACATTTATCAATTGTAACCGAATTACCAACAATCATCACTTATATATAATATATACCAAATCAATTATTGACCGCGGTAATTCTTAATCATAATTGATGATTGTTATAATCATATGATGATTGTTGATCATGACACTGAGACATTCACATTTGCATATCATTCACAGCCATTGTTAAATTATTAGTTTCATATGATAGCCACTATATATTATATGTACAATAATTAATCATTATTAACCATTATGAACAGCATATTAACCACCCCTATAATCATTATTAACCATAATCACAATCATATATCATTATTAACCATTACATTAACCATTACATTAACCATCATCTTAACCATCATATTAACCATTATATTAGCCATCATATTAGCCACCATTAACAATATCACTTCAACAGCTCAGCCGCGGAAACTTCTTCGAGGCCTGGCGTTCGGATGGGCTTCCCACCTTCCACAATGCCTTCCCGCAATCCTTCAATGCACTGCCGGGGAACCCAAGGTGGCTCATGGGTCCATGGTGGGCTTCATAGATCTTCATACTGTAGTGGTTAATTACGTATTTTTCATGGTGATGAGGGTAGGGATCTTCCTTGTGGTTAATGATGGTTGATGATTCTGGATCGTCACTGGGCAATTTTGATGAGTGGTTATGGTTGAAAAAGGTTAAACATGGGAAACGCATAGTTCATGATAGAAAGTGTCGAGGTTCATTATGCTGCAATTGATTCATCATGGCTGCATTGGCACCTATTATCGATCGATTGTGGACGGGTAGGGTTGACAACGGTGAACAAAAACATGCGCAGCATCCTTCGAAAAAGCATTGAATAAAGGGTACCACAGTTGAAATTTACCAGCGGATCATGTGGAAAAAGCAACGAATCAATTGAACCTATAAGGTTTCACTATTGATTCGCATCGTGTTTGATGAATGCGTCGTTGTCGTTAGGTCACACTCTGGTAAAGTAACCTGCCTGGTTGGAAACTCCACCATAGAGATAGTGGTTTCTCAGAATAGGGGACCCCTAAAAATGGTTGGTTTGATGCTATGTATATAAATGGTTACTAGTGGATGGTTTTGGGGGTCCCCTATTTTAAGAAACCACCGAATAGTTGCTCAACCACCATCTTTGACCTGGCTGTGGGTCAAAACTCTGTACCCCTGGATCCGCATCATTAGCCATTGCTTTCCCTATTATTACTGGTTATTATAGTTATCCCCCATTATTGGTTGGTTAATATTGACCCATAGCCACCTATGAAGAATGGTGGTTTTGAGCGCCAGCACCGGATCTGTCGGCGAGGTCGGGCGCGACGCAGTACTATTCGCAGCCGGGGCGCTGAGATGACCAGTGTGGCGAGCCATGTGGCGAAGAAGGATTTTTGGTCAACAGAAGTCATTTTGGGCTGGTAGTTTTATAGGTTTTTATGATGATTTTGATGGATTTATGAGGGTGTTTTTAACGGATTTATAGGAGGTTTTAACGGATTTATAAGGGTTGTTTAACGGATTTATAGGGGTTTTCAACAGATTTATACGGGTTCAAACCATGGTTAATCTATAGGGATTTTAGCCATAAATAGTGGTTAGTAAGAGGGGATAATAAGCAACAATAGTGGTCAAACAGCTACTAGTTGCCGGTCTTGAACATGCTGGTGTTTGAAGATGTTTTATAGGGGATTATGGTGGTTTATAATGGAGCATTGTGGATAAGAACCAACAATCATGGACAATCGGGGATCATAGTGGTTCATCATACTAGTTGGGAAACCATGGCATTTTCCAGGGGAAACTATGGTAAATAGCAGGGATGATAGTAGTTAAAAATAGGGGATAACAACCAACAGAAATTGTGAAACAATCACTAGTTAATAAACAAACATGCTTTTTATTGGTTAATAAAGAAGTATGGCTTGGTTAGTTGACTACAATTTTTCAAAGGGGCTGAAGCCACCAGCAAGTAATCATCAATTTGCATTTGCCTTCAATGAACCATGAATCAACCATCCATCAACTGAGAATCAAAGTCGATTCATCATCAAGTATGCATCAACGAATTGTCAATCATTGATCAACCATTAATCAACCAACGATTTAGCCAGCAGTTCACCGTCATCAAACATTGACCATTGTATGTGGCCATTGACCAGTATGGTGAGTTCATATTCCCTGCCGGGGTGCATCCAGATATGGGTGTTTCTCAAAATAAGGGTACCCCTAAATCATTCAATATCAATCATTTACAGTAACAAACCTACCATTTTTAGGGTCCCCTACTCTAAGAAACCATATATGACGACATGGACTCGAAGTTTTTCGTTAGAACTGTGAGTTCTGTTTGGCGGAAATTGTGCCTAGACAGATCCCCAAGAAAGCTTGATGGTTGCTGGATGGTTATATGATATGGCCATGGGTCAATATTAACCAACCAATAATAGGGAAAAAAAATGGCTAATGATAGGGGAACCAGGGGTACGGAGTTTTGACCCATAGCCATATAAATGATGGTGAGTCAAGTTGGATGAATGGTTGATGAATGTTTTTTTCCTGGCTAACCCAGGTGAAAGACGCTGATTGCACTGCCATGGCTCTTCGGAGTGGCTAGGCTACATGCTATTGCCCTCATCAACTCGCTGGCAGCCATGACGATCGCGGGCTACAGCCATGAGGGATGGATCCAGTGCTATGTTAGATTGGCAGAGGGTGATGGTGAACAGCCACAGCAATGATGATCGATCCATATAGAGCCACATTGCCATCCTAGAGTATCAGATCATCCCAAAGGCTGTTGAATGATATTTGTTTATGCCAGGCTGTTCGTTTTCCAGGATAGTCATCATTGAACAAGTTCTGTTGCACATGGCAGTGATCAATGGGCATGGGAGACGTTCTATGAATAAATCTGTCTATTATGAAGATTTCCTTTACATAAATGGGTTTTGTTCGAGCAATTTTCATAACATGCTCCTGTCATTGATTACATGAACTCAAATCATCATGGTTGATGATGGACCCAACCAAACCTGGACGTCCCATGTGTGCAGTCCGCATGAGGTTCCGTGTGCGGGTTCCAACCGTTGGATGCTCAGCCCGACAGTTCAGCATGGTGCAAGTGGCCAGGACTTCGCTACAGCTGAAACTCCTAGAAGCCCAATCAGAGATGGGGGCGAATGGGACATGGGGATGGGGTTCATTACCGTTATGAGCTTGGGAGAGGACATGGGGATGGGGGATGCTGGGGGATTATGGGGGATGATGGGGGTCATTACAATACTTTCCTGCCAGGAAGGGGGCAGAAGTGAACCCATCCGAACTGTTCGACTGGTCATGTATAGGATGTTCTCCAGGGGTACAGGGTAACCATAAAATGCAAGTTTTTGAGAGCCCCAGTCATGGACACTCTTACGTTCCTTTTTCATGACTCGTCATATGGATTTTGGTCTCTTCATCCATCACAAGCCTCTCCCCTATCTCTAAAATGGCATTTTTACAATTGCTTGCAAGCAATTTTATGATGCAAGCAATTCTTCCCATTCAATTTCTGAAATGCACATGGCATTTTCTCTAAAATGCTTCCAAGTAATTTTATCTAAAGGTGCCATTCCGGATCTGGTTTGATGCATGGCAGTTGTCGTTTAAACGCGGGGTCCTGCAACTTTGCAGTGAAATGGCAGTTCTGAAAGGCAGCGCTAGTTTTGCGGTAGATTGGCGGTAGATATTTCAACATTTGACGTTTGGGCGGTATCTTGGATGAATTTGTTTGCTTCACTGACCATGGCCATTAGTTGCTTTACTTTCCACCCGTTAGAATTCAATGCGAGATAGGTCGCAGCTTATACTCTGCATTTCTTAGCGCTACAACATGCCTGGCAAGGTCTATAGACTCAATACAGAATATACCCTTACAGATTACATCCATGCTTTTGCACGCGAGCAATAGCGCAGGATGACCCCAACTGTTCAATCATGATCCCAACAAAAAGCCAAGCCTGGGAGAGCGAAGCAAGGGAGACTCAATATAAGGCAAATTTAAATGCAAACCTTTGTGAACCAATGTCGAATCGTTTTCAGTCAATGGTTTCGCAGAATTGTTGTATGATGGTATTAACCAAAATTAATCATCAATGAAGCACTTAAGCATCAATTAATCACCAATCGACTGGGTGGTGGTTTCAAACATTTCTCAATTTTCCTAGTGTTGCCAAATGGTAGGTTAGTTGACAAGTTTCATGGGGGTGTTACAGCCACCGACCAGATTAACCATCACTAAGAATCGTTATCCATCAATGAACCATCAATGAACCTCGACTGAAGCATCACTTGACCCTTAACCACCGATTAACCATCATTAAGAACTGGCTGGTGGTTTTAAACAATATCTATTTTCCCTAGTATATTGTTAACAAACGGTTGGTTGACTGATATTTTTCATAGGGGTTGGAACCACCAACCAGTAATGATCATAATCAAACCATTATTACTAATAGATATTACCATATATAACCTTTCTTTACCACTATTAACCACTAGTTAACCATGGGTGGTTCAAACCATCCTTAAGAAAATTATTAACCACTAGTTAACCACTCGTTAACCACTTGTTAACCACTAGCTAACCACTAGCTAACCACTAGTTAACCACCATTAACCATTGTCAACCCCATACTTAAGCAGCTTAATCATCAATTAACCATCAACTAACCATCAATTAACCCTGACTTAACCATGAATTAACCCTCACTTCACCACCAATATGAACCATCCTTAAGAATCATTCTCCATCAACTCATCAAGTCTTCCCATGCGCCCGGCGGGCCAAGCGCGCCGCCGCGCTTCGCTTCACCAAGGCCTCCCAGTACGATTCGTCCGAGCGGAACGGCAACGGCAACGGCACCGCTTCGTAGGGCGATGGACCTGACACAGCTTCGTATCTCATGGATCAACCTTCCAGGTTAGAAATGACGAAGTTATATAAACAGGTTTATCTAATGGTTATATATATATATACACATATGCATGGTGAACTCATCTAATTAATGGTGATGTTAGTCAAATACTGATTAGTTAACTCTTATATATATATATATGTATATTCATGGTTGATTCATCTAATTCATGTTGATATTAGTCAAATAATGATTCACTCTTACTTAATCATACAATGTTTTTAACTACATACAATAATTCCCATGAGAATAGGAACTATTTTTGATATTCCATATTTTGCACACTTATTTTAATCATATTTGGCACAATGTACACAACCATGGGAATGTGAACTCCCAGTCTGTGGATTTCGTAGTGTCCTTCTGCAGCATCATGGAACAATGCCAATGCACATTCACCTGCAATGGTGCACATTGATTGAACGAACACATGATATAGATACATGGCTATGGGTCAATATTAACCAACCAATAATGGGGGGTAATATCCAACCAATAAAAGGAAAACAATGGTTAATGATAGGGGAACCAGGGGTACGAGGTTTTGACCCACAGCCACATGATGTGCATGGACATACTACTCACTCACTGTACATTTGCACAGCAACATCTAAAAATACCAGTTTTTTTTCAAGATGATGCGTTACCATTCTGTTATCATTCAAACATGTCCTGTGCTGTTTCTCCTTTGATTCAGTTCTCTCATTTGACATACACCTAACCTCAGATTCGTTGAAAATGACCATAGGCAGCTGGAACATCATTCCCACCTGGGTCGATTGCTTGGTGCTACCTGGTAGCTCGACTCATAAACTGAAACCCCTTATAGGTCCATAAATGGTGGCACCCCCCAAACAGTGCCTGCATGAGCATTTTTATAGACGAACCATTACTAACCATTCTTAAGCTTAAGTAAACCATCATTAATCATTATTAACCACTATTATCCAACTAGTAACCAACTATTGACCACCTACCAACCAGCTATAGCACACCATTGGGCAAACCCTTGTGGTAAAGCACTTGGTCCTGCTCTGCGACGTGGTGTGCGCTGTGGCAAAGTTCCGCAGCGCCGTATCGCCAAAGGCGACCCCTCAACTCCTGGAGATGTGAGTTTTGGTCCATGTTGGTCCAAGGATAGGTGGCGAGTTGGGTCAATATTAACCAACCAATAATAGCTGGTTAATGTTTAACTGGCTATGGGTCAAGCAGTTAACCAGCCAACCAATGGTTGACTAGCTGGTTAATGTTTAATGATAGGGGATAACAAGCAACAACAATAGGGATATACCAGCTACATATGGCGAGCTGGGTCAATATTAATCAGCCAATTTCATGGGGGATAAAAACCGACCATCTATAGGGAAAACAATGGTTGATGATGGAACCAGGGGTACAGAGTTTTGACCCATAGCCATGTGCTGTATGTACTGCTTATAGCCCCTGGTTGGTCCATGTTGGTTCAAGGGGTATACCCATTAACAGTGGTCAACAATAGGGAATCATAAGCAACACTAATGGGCAAACAACTACTATTTGTTGATTTCATTCATTTTTATTTTCCCTAGAAATTATTAACACATGGTTGGTTGGCTGATATTTTTTCATATGGGGTTGAAACCACCAACCAGTGATTATATGATTATATAATCTGTGTACATAGATTGTTGAGAAATCAGCCCCTGTATAAAGGTCATAGAGCAACCATCAAGTGTTGCTGTACTTTTGGCTCAAGGTAAAATGGTGGGAGTGATTTGCTGGGCATAATTTGTGAAAGTGGTAGCGGAGCTCTGGTTCCGGTAGAGGGCTCCTTAGGGAAGTGACCCGATGGCTACCCCCGAACAGCAACTCCAAGAGCTGATCCAAAGAGTAAACCAGTTGGGTACGGCACTCCAAGAGAGTCAACAGAGAAATGCCCAACTTGAGGGCAGACTAGCAGGATTGGAGCAGGCAAGCCAGACGTTGGGCCCTGCAATCCAATCTTTGGCCACATCGCAAAGCGAGTTGGCAACGGCAATGAAACGAGACGGAAAGAAGCAGTTGAATCTCGTCGACAATCGCGGGATTGGAAAACCCGAACGGTTCAGCGGAAAAGAATCTGAGAGCTACCTACGATGGAAGATCAAGATGGAAACGTTCATCTACTCGATCTTTCCAGAGATGGAACCTGTCCTTCAATGGGCAGAAGAGCAGACAAGCTCGATCTCTGATGCTAGTGCCCGGGCCGCTTTCGGCCTAGGTACGGCAAATGAGGTGGAAGAGCTTAAAGAGAAGAGTACCCAAGTGTACTCGGCATTGCAAAATCTCCTTGAGGGAGAACCCTTTATGATAGTGAGAAACACAGAAAAGAACAATGGCATCGACGCGTGGCGGCGCCTCAACAGGAGGTATGATCCCTCGACGGGAGCGAAGAAATCGTCCCTACTTCGCTTTATCCTTGCTCCAGGAAAAGCGAAACTCGAAGAGTTGAGCGAACGAATAGAAAGCTGGACTGAACTCCTTAACCGCTACGAAGCTCGCAAAGATGCCAATGGGCAACGCCAAGCGATTGCCAATGACATTAAAATGAGCATTCTCGAATCCATGTGCCCTCCAGAGATCGAACGCCACTTGCAGCTCAACCGCTCGAAGTTC
>VSDK01012581.1:284651-304287 GCA_009767595.1 Symbiodinium kawagutii | reverse complement strand
ATCATCAGCATCATCATCATCATCATCATCGTCATCATCATCATCATCATCATCATCATCATCATCATCATCATCATCATCATCATCATCATCGTCATCATCATCATCATCATCATCATCATCATCATCATCATCATCACCAGCAGCAGCAGCAGCAGCAGCAACAACACACAATAAGCACAATCAAACCAACCTCATAGTTTTGACATATGTTGACATGATATTACTGGAACGATTATATCAATCATCACCAACATCAAGATGCAACCCCAAACATTTACCAACAGCCGCAGGCGACTACCTGTTTTGTTCTAGAAATTTCAGACCTCTTTGGGAATCAAATACATGAATAGAAAGCAGATAAGTCCCTTCTTTGGGGTTCAAGACAGATCAAGTATCCCAATTCAAAAGTGGCACCCCAAGTTACTAGCTGGTCCGTAAACTGTTCGCCTAGAAAAACATGTTCACAATTCACAACTGCCAATTGTTCGCTAGAGAGTTGCCTATTTGTCCTGGCCAAACTATCATTCACTATCATCAACCATCAGCAATCTGGTTAAACATCCGATTCACCACTATCAAGCATTATCAACTTTGAACCAATACTAACAACTGAGAATAATAACCATAGCAATAACCATCTTGGACCAGGCGCCAGTTGGTAGTACCACTTGCGCGCTTGCCTGCTGAAAGGTGGTGAGCTGCTGATGGAACCTATTGCCTGGCCACAAGAGCTGTGTCATGAAGGCGGGCGCGGGACCGTGCCGTGCTGGCACGGTACGGCGGCACGGCGCACCCGGGGTGCGGTGGGTTGGGGAGTTAAGGTTAGGGCCTGCGGTTGGGTGAAAGGATTAGTCTACTGGATCTTGATCCTTATATTTGATGGCATCTACTGGATCATTGCAATTGATGGCATGTGTTTTTCGTACTTCGTTTTCAAGGTATCCTGATCTTGGAGTAGATAGAATGTCAAAGTTGGACCCTTTTTTCAGTAGCTGAATGGTTTAGATATTGAACATGGAGGATATGCTATCTACTCCACGATGGGTATAGTACCTAATTGCTCGCCATTATGTTGGACATGAATCGGTTGTCCATGAATTTCAATGGCCCCATGAGCACAGGCACGATTTTCATGCAGTACTTATACATATACTGAGATGGCCGCTGGAGGGATATCATGTACCAAGATGCTACATATTTAAGCATTATTACTATCATTAATTACTGGTTGGTGATTTGAAACATAAGGTTTCGGCCCAGATACCTCCCAGCCAGGTGACCTAGGGCTGGCTGAATTCTGCGCCTGGTCCGTTTTTAGCCATGGAGGACCTCACGGGTGATGAGTACCGCACGGTGCCACTGGTGAGGCAAGGGCCCAACATGGGCCTTCCGATCTTCGAACCCCAATGGAACCAGTTGAATGATGGCTCCAAAGTCACATGCCGAGCTAGAGTTTCCATTCATGACAGTGCAGGAGTAGGACTGCATCGCTGTGTTTCGGTGATTCAACATCGATAATTTTTGCTAGAAGCCGAAGTGTATCCTAACACTGAAGAAGTTGCAATCCTGAATGGAGTGTGCAAGAAAGATCACCGTGGCATTGTTGTCACAATGGGCTATGCGAGTGAAGTGTTGAACCTAGGGCAAACGACCACGAAGTCCTTGTTTCGCATGAAGGAACTGTGTGCTGGGATAGGCGGATTGTCAACAGGAGCAAGGTTCGCAGGTGTCAAGACCACAGCCATTGTAGAGAAGCAACCCAAGTTTTGTAACCTGCATCCGAAGGGTGGGCCCGTAGCAGTGATCGAAGGTGACATCTCTCGACTCAGTACCATTTCCAGGTTGTTTCGAGCTGCTCCGGAAGTCGATAGCTTGGGATTGGGATTCAGCTGCCAGCCTTTCTCAAAAGGTGGGGACCGTCGTGGAGGCTATGACACGAGGGCGTACACACTTGCATGGGGATTGTTTTGTGCATTCATCCTGAAGGCTCCGGTGATCGTGCTGGAATGTGTCAGTGAGGCACCGGATCACCAATATGTGAGGCAGTGCATTCATGCATTTCAACAGTGCACAGGATTCCATGCAACTGAGAGGGTACTGGACATCAGCTCCTTTTGGCCGAGTTCTCGAAAACGATGGTGGTGCATCTTGACACACCTGGCAGTCGGTAAAGTCAACTTGTCTCCCATGCCACGTTTACCGCAGCAACCCATAGTGAGCGACATTTTCCCTGAGTTTGCCGAGTTGGATGAGGAAGAGTTGGCGAACCTGACCCTCCAACCCTATGAGCGAGAGGCCCTGCAGAAGTTGGGAACGGATTTGTCCAGGTGTGAAGCCCCACTTCATGGGGTGATGCCCACGGCATTGCATTCGTGGGGAAATCAGTTGGGACCATGCGCATGTGAATGCAGACCATTTGCCCTGTCGACCCAACGCCTTCTTGATCGAGGGTTCTTTGGCACTTTGGTGAGATACCGCACATCAGAAGGAGGCTGGAGCTTCAGACACCCTGCTCCAAGTGAAGTGGCAATTTTGGTGGGCATGCCGCTGAGATTCAACACCCACAAAGAACCACGTTTGGAGTTGTGTGCTTTGGGTCAGATTGCATCCCCCTTCCAAAGTGCATGGATCTATGGGATCATCAAGGAACACGTGTTGGCACAGGGGGTCACGTTCATGCCAAGAGAACTTACACATGCCCCTTTGCGTCGTGTGGTTGAAGCTATGTTGGAGGTCAGAGATTCCATGTTTCCACCGGCACAGCATTCCACGGCCATGTCACGGTTCACTGACAACATCCGTGCACTGCTTGAAGTTCCAGAACAGGTGCAAGGTGAACCTCCATCGGAAGCACCCGCTGCAGGGCATGATGGACCACGCACAGACTTTGTTTGGCCTGCCAGGATTGAACATGTTGATGTCACTCCATGCAATACGGCACCAAGTATGGTTGGTGCTGTCCCTGGATTCCAATGGCAGTCGCTCCCAGTCCAGGAAGACGGCCCTTCAAATGAAGTCAACACTGCGGAACCACTTGGATCCCAAGATAGTGATGGCAGATTTGCAGCTTGCCTCCTGCAAGACACCCAATGGCAAGCTGCTGAGCACACAAATAGCACTGAGACGGAAGCAACACCAGAGGTTCCCCATCCCAACGCAACATCTAAGCAGGATGAGCCAGTGACTGCAGTGAGTTCCGTGGACCCTGAAGTGACACAAGAAGCAGGGCCTGATGCGGCTTCCCAGGACTCTGCCCAGGAACAGACCCAGCATGACCAAGCCACAGCTGAGGAGGTTGCCAGTCCTAGCACACCAGCACAGGAAGATGCAGAGATGACTGAAGCAGTACCCAGTGAAGGTGAGGGTGATCCTGATGCGGCATCCCAGGATTCCACCAGTCCATCCCCTAGGGACGATCATGGAATGCACACCTCAAGCGATGGGGACACCATGACACACATTCCAGGTACCTGGGTTACACCACATGAGATCATGACAAAAGGCACGGTCATTTTCAATCGAGTGCATGACTTTGTGTGTGCTATTCAAGTTGCCGATGACGCCACAATTGCAGAACTCATCCATGCTGAATTTGGAACTGATTCAGGGATGACGGCATGGAGTGTAGTAGGACAACAGTTGTCTGAGGTTGATTTGGTGGCCAACTGGCAGGTAGTGGTGTTACAACACCACCTTGACAAGACACAAGATCAGAACAACATGGTGGACTTTCTCCAACCCCATGGTTGCAGAGGACGATCACTGATGATCCAGGGCACTCAGGTCGCTCACGATGAAATGGCATACTATCTGAGTGCATTAGGTAGTGAACAATGCAAAGTCGTCATGCCCTTGATTGTACCGATGATGGTTGACCCTGAACAGGAATTTCAATTATGGTTCCAACAGTTTTCAGGGGAAGAGACAGGCACCAATCGTGTTTCAGCCATCCTGAGCCGTGGTCATTGGTCTCCAGTGCTTCAAACTGGGGATGGCAACCTGCACACTACAGTGGAAGGGGGGGCGGTGCTTGCCAACATGGGCATCAACAACGCCCAAACACATGAGATGGAAGCTGTCTTTGAGCATGATTGTGGATTCCAGACCTTTGCTTGGTTGTCGTACCACTTGGGTAGGTCCCCGCATTTGCTGATGGCCATTGATGTTGCAGCCTCATGGCGATTTTTGTTTTGGCAACATGTTTCCCTCACACAGAGCCAGAACATGCATCCGTTGCTTGCCCTCGGAGGTCACAAAGAAGAGCTGCAAGTGGCATTGACCAGCCTGTTGCGTGAGCATGGAGTGCCGATGGAAGAGGTAGTTAGACGCACAGACCAGGTTCTGGATCGAATAGGTCGAGAAAAGTTGACACAAGCATTCCAGTCCAAACGACCATGGGCACAGATAAAACAATTAGCCAATGGATGTCAACCGAAACTGCAGTTGGTCTTACCGTCGGAATTGGAACAAGTGTTGAAACACAAGACCAGCACCAACCGATCGGTAGGAAGCAAGGACAACAAGTTGAGAGCTGGACCGCCTGTGTCCCAAGCTGTCCATGCTAATGACATCCTTGTGCCCCCTGGAGTGTTTGTTTACCCGGATGGCAAACCGACCCACCAAATTGAGTTGCGTCAAATCCAATCAATTGGAAAAGGACTGGTAGTTTGCAGTGAACAGGATGTGCAACCTTTCTTGCAAGCCGCACCTCTAACTCAAGAGGGTTTGGCATTTCTCATTGTCAATCCGACCAGTGAGTTTCAATCACAACGAGGCAATGCCACACGAGTCCCTGCACAGTGTCGCTCGACAGGTGAACCCATGCTGATTTCGGTCGTGATCTTGCAAGCAGGGGCCACACCGGTTGCCCGAAACCTCCCACAGGTCATGACCAAGGTCCAAGAGATTCAGGTGAGTACGGTTAAGGCCTTCATCTACCATGATCAGGTAGAAAGCTGGACTGAGGTGATTGCCTCTCCTGTGCGCTATGTCCTCAATCACCTACCATGGTTGGCATCGTGCAGGAAGAAAGACTGCAAATGTCCTGCGTGGCACCGAAGTTCGAGCACAGAAGAAACCAATGAGACAGAACCTATCCTCGACATATGGGGAAGAGACTACTTGAGCAATGCATTTCGCAAAACCAAACCCAGAGATGCGGAGATGTTCGTCTTCTCGATGCGGATCCGAGGTGACTTGCTGGAAAAACTCATGGCCAGCAGTGGTCACCATGGGCTCTACTTCGAACCTAGAAGTGATGATGGAAGGAATTCCCACGAAGGCTTCTTGACAGTGTGGCTTCAGAAGCTCGACTTTGCAGAAGCGTGTGCGGCCATGGCAAAATCTTCGAAGAAAGCCTACCTTATTCGAGTAGCCAAGAGGTACGGTCTCAAGGTAGCTACCTCCGATGCACCAAGTGTTCACCAGCAGTTCAGAGGAGATGCGCCGTTCTTGGGCACAGGCCAATCTGCAGTGTACCAACTAGGGCCACTACCTTGGGGCACATCCAGACAGGCTCTTCAGAAACTGTTTGGCAGTTGGGGTTGGCCTGCGGTTCCTCTCCAACCCGCAGGGAAGTCAGCATGTCAACGGGGATTGCTGTGGTGGGCCAGAGCTAATGCACCACCGAGCCACTCGGTCGTGACGATGAGCCATGGTGATTTGATCATAGTGAAGCGTGACGCAGACACAGCTCCCAGGCCAAAGATTGAGCGCATTGAGGCATCGACTCGTACCAAGCATTCCTTGACCGGCCAACCCTCCTTCACCAAAGACATGGAGGACCCATGGGCGGCTGCTGCATCAAAATTGCCCACAGCCCAAGTCATTACCCAGAGCCATTTGGATCAGCTTGAATCACGGTTGCTCCAGAAGATGACCCAATCACCCAGTTCCGAAGACGATGCTATGACTGGAGGCTGGGAGCCGCGAGTGAAGCAATTAGAGGAGCAGATGGCGACTCTGGCTAGTGCACAGCAGCAACAAGCAGCTCAGACGCAATCTCTTGAGCACAAACTGGAAGCCCAGACGAAAGCCTTCCAGCACCATCTGGACCAAAGCATGGCACAACAGATGGATAAAATTGAGCAGTTGTTGGCCAAGAGGAAATGGAACGAGTGACAGACAGGGTCGTCATGCCGCCACCAAGGCATGATGAGACCCTTTGCAAAGATGTTCCATAAGCCTTTGTTCTTGCTGGTGGCAGTTTTGATGTCATGCTTTCGGATTGGGGAAGCCAGCCACCCAGGCCCCTTTCAGGTCTCGGTAGTCAACTCTACAGGTCTGAATGGCAAGGCCGAATTTTTGGTTGATAAGTTACCAGGAATTGTGCTCGCATCGGAGACCCAGCTTTCACAAGCTGGTATGCATCGTTTTCGGGCTGAGCTGCACAAAGAATGTCCAGGTGCCAAGTTGTCGCATGGGCATCCAGCCCCTCGCTTGTCATCAAGCATCGGAAGTTTGGGGGGAACTCACACTGGGGTTGGGTTCATATCAACATGTCCTACTCGCACGGTACCAGGGCAGCTAGATATCCCCAAAGACCATTTGTCACGCACCCATGCTGCACACTTTTGGATGGGCAAACAGTGGGTCACTGGTGGAGTCATTTACGGTTTCGCCAAGCATGGTGAAACGGTTGCTGTGCGGGAAGCAACCAATGTTTTGATTGAACAAGTGTTTCAACAGGTGCGATGTCAACCAGGCCCACGTTTCCTTGGAGGAGATTGGAATCAAACGCCAGGCAGCCTTGAAATTGAGAAATGGTTGTTAGCGGAAAATTAGGTGGACATACAGACCCTCACGGCCCAACGGTGTGGGATACAACCTCAGGTCACGTGTAAGGGGAAGACCAGGAAGGACTACTTGTTCCTTTGTCCCAGGATGCAAGAGTTGTTTGTGAAGTGCACCTTGGATCATCATACCTTTGCGGACCACAGCATCATCACTGGGACCTTTCGTGACCCGGACCCTCCAGCAATGTACCCCATATGGCGTCGACCTCAGGCTCTTCACTGGAATCCTGACAATCAAGCCAAGTTTCGCAGGAATACGGACCCACCTGAACCGGATGGTTGCTCGGAAGGGGGCGGCCCATGTCGTATGACCGCTGGTGTCCAAACCTGGAAGACGCATCCTGAAGGGGAAGGAAAGGGGTCCCTTGAAGGTACTTTGACTCATCGGTACCATGCAATTTGGCAAGCATATGAGGATCAGGTCGACCAGTTTCAGAAGTCCCAAGAACTTCCTGGCCTCACAGATGAGGAAAGGGGCCGAGCCAACACCTTGCATCGCACATGGATAAAACAGCAGCACTTTGTGATCAAACCAGCCAGATCCGGGGAACCTACAACCTTGGATCCTCGACCCAACTACCAGGTGAAACATTGGATCATCCAACTCCGACGACTTGTGAACTTGGAACGGTTGGTGACAAGTACAGAGAATGCACGAGCAGGAAGGACCGTCCATATGTTGAGTTTGTGGGGTGCCATCAAGCGGGCCAAAGGCTTTACACCTAGTTTCTCCGCTTGGTGGAAGATCAGACTGGTCCAAGGTGGAGACGCTCCAGGAGAAATCCCAGAATCCATGCCAGGAGCTGAAGCCATCACACAAATTCGCCAAGTGATGGAAGACAACGCCACCTATCTTCAACACAAACGGATCAAAGATAGGGTCAGCATCATGAATGCTAGATATACCAAAGATACGAACCAAGTCTTCAAGGATGTGAAAGCCACCATGGCCTCCCCAGTGGAGAGTCTGCTGGACACAGCAGAAACCAAGGTGGTCGACGTCCCAGAAGCGGACACTGTCGTGGTGGAAGGTGGACACAATTTCCAACTTCAGATGCCCGTCTTTGGTGATTTGAACCCACTCACCATAATGTACATGGATGAAGATCAAATATGGTTTACCACCGAACATAATCTGCTTCCAGGCATGACTCTCACACAGAGAACTCCAGTTGGCTCCTTGGATGACATCTTTGACAGATTCCACAAGGAATGGCTGAAAAGGTGGGATAAACATCGACAAGTGGCCCCTCAAGAATGGGAAGTGATAAATGATTTCATCGAAGTTGCCCTGCCATCGGGCCGAATGCAGTGTGCCCCATTGACAACCGTCCAGTGGGAGCATGGGTGTCGGAAGAAATCCCCCAAGTCATCCACAGGAATGGATGGAGTTAGCCGGAATGATTTGGTGAACCTTCCCCCGCCCCTCCAAGAGCAACTGATTGAAGTGATCACACAGAGTGAAGAATCGGGGGTTTGGCCTGAACAGATGCAACATGGTAGCGTGCATGCACTACAGAAGATTGAAGGAGCCGCCATGGCAAGCCAATATCGACCGATCACAGTGTTGGCGATGAGTTATAGAGTGTGGAGCTCGGTCAGAGCACACGAGGTCATGCAATACCTCCAGAGCATCCTTCCTAGTGAACTCTTTGGCAGTGTCAAAGGACGGAGTTCCACCACTATGTGGTACATGTTGCAGTGGGCCATTGAGCAATGCCATCAAGAAGACAGGTCCCTTCAAGGTGCCAGTGCAGACGTGGTGAAGTGTTTTAACACGCTGCCTCGCGAGCCCTTGTTCAAAGCTGCGATTCACTTGGGTCTCCATTCACGCATCGTGCGTCCATGGGCAGGCATTGTCACAACTCTTCAACGACACTTCGTCATCAGAGGGGCATATGGTGAAGGTTTGCTAAGCCACACAGGCTACCCAGAGGGAGACGCTTTGAGCGTATGCTCGATGGTCCTTTGCAACTTACTGATTCATCGGTATATGCAGGCTGCTTTCCCGGCAGTTCAGATGCTCAGTTTCGTAGACAACTGGGATCTTACCAGTGCATCTTCCCATGATTTGCCAGCAGCAATGAAAAAACTCGATGCCTCTTCACAATTGCTTCACCTTGAGATTGACCATCGAAAGACCATTTGGTGGGCCACGCAATCCCAAGACCGGAAAGCTTTGAAGCAAGGCCATCTCCATCTGACGACTGACTTCAGGGAGTTGGGTGGGCACCTACAGACCACGCGGAGACGCACCAACAGGACCTTGATGGACAAAGTGCAAACCTTGGATGCAGTGTGGCAAAGGCTAGCCATAAGCAGAGCTCCACGCTCCCACAAATTGCGAGTGATTCGCATGAAAGCTTGGCCCTGCGCTTTCCACAGCGCGCCCATAGCAAATGTCAATGACAAACAGTACACCCACATGCGTGCAGGGGCAGTCAAGGCATTGAAGTTGCACAAGAGTGGGGCCAACTCCCAGTTGTTCCTCGCCCTATGCTGCCATCCACAACACGACCCAGAATGCTACACTCTGATGCTTAGTGTTCGATTAGCTAGGCAGTACATCCTGAATGATTACACCGAAGCTTTTTTGGAGCACTTACATGTCCAGCCGGAACGCCAACGAAACCCAGGACCTCTCGGTCTTCTTTTGAGCCGTCTGGATGCTATCGGGTGGAGCCACTGGAAGAACACTCAATGGATCACCCATGACCAAAGGGTGGTTGATCTGTTGAAGGATCCTCGGCAGGAAGTGTTTCAAGCCGTCGAACAGGGTTTCCAAGCGCATGTAGGTTGTGTCATGGCCACTCGCCCGGGCTTTCAAGGCCTGGAACTCGTAGATGCTAGCACATCGTGTAGGTGGGTCAAGCAATTTGATGAGGCCGAAAGGACCATGCTTCAAGTGCTGCAGATCGGTACATTCGTTTCTGGAGACCAACAAGGGAAAGCTCACCAGGAAGATGAAAGTGAATGGAAGTGCAAGTTTTGTGGGGAACCAGACAGTTTAGACCACAGATGGTGGCGGTGCAGCGAAACCCAATGGTCCAGAGATCAACTGCCTCCCGAGACGGTCACATGGATCGATCAACAAGCAGACTGTACGAAGTTGCGAGGCTGGTACTGTCACCAACCTGAAGTAGCAGACTTCCAACGTGTAGTTGCACGTGCACCAGCTGAAGTGTGCCATGGACGTTTCCTTGCCAATGTCCAAACCCCTTCAGTGTATATCTTCACAGATGGTGCAGGGAAGGATCCAACGCAGCCACAAAGTCGGTTAGTTGCATGGGCATGGTGCTATGTAACGGAGATAGGTAATGAAAACTTCCAACTGGGAGCAGCCGGCTCCGTGCCAGGGCGGCTTCAAACCGTCGTTCGTGCAGAACTATGGGCCATAATTCATGCATTGGAACACTGTGCCGCCATAGGAGTTGATGCAGTGCTTTTTTGTGACAACCTGGGCATCGTCAATCGTGCCCGGGCTTTTCAGGACCCGCTTCAAGAGGTGGAGCCGAACATGAAGGATGGGGACTTGTGGGGTCGTTTTCAGGCCTTAGCTACTGCGACTTCAAACAAGTGGACTTTCATCCATGTGTACTCACATCAAGATGTACATCCACTGGACACTCTCGATGCATGGATCTGCAAGGGGAATGAGTGTGCGGATAGGGTGGCGTCACAGATGTTGCAATCCTTTTCAGAACCTGTCCTTAGAGCACAGGGTAGGGCTTCACGAGTGTTTTCGCAGACCACGCAATGGTATCACGAACTGCTGCAACACATGGTTCGTATCGCCAAACAGTCTGTGAAGGTGGCCGATCCAGTGACTCATGAACCTTCTCTGCGACCTATAGTGGAACCTGTGGATCTAACTGCGGTCGTAACACGGGCCAGACAATCATTGCCGGTGACCATCTTCGGAGACTGGGTGGAGGAGTGGCTTGGCTGGTTGCAATCGGTCGAGGACCCGACAGTAGCACCCAGATGGGTCTCGTGGCTTGAGTTGTTGCTGCACTTTCAGATCACCCACCAGAAGCCAGGTCTGGAGAGTGCCCCACTCCCAGGCCGTACTCAGAGACATTGGCGACCAGTGTCCAATCCCACGACTCAGACACAAAAGCAGCTGGCACGATCCTTTGGCAGTTGTGGGCGTGTTTTGATTCAACATGCTTTTCCGGAACATCGGGCTGTCCAAGGCAAACCCCAGTTCCATAAGCTGCAGGTGTGGATCAACATCATTCCTCTGCGAATCAGGGAGTCAGTGATTGATGTTATCCAAGATTGGTGGGTTTCCCATAAGTTGCAAGTCATCGATAAGACTAAGCAGTTGGATTGGTTACCGTTGGCTTGCTAGATTCGCTTGGAGTGCTCGTTCCGCCCTGCCGCTCGTGCACATCTCAGGCGAAAAGGTGCGAAAAGGTGATTTGAAACATTTTTTATTTTCACTAGTAATTCTTAACAAATGGCTGGTTGACGAATATTTTTCAAAGGGGTTGGAACCACCAGATGACCAACTTCATCAACCACGGTCACTCTCTTTGCGTGGCTTTTCTCAGGCGATGAGTGTTCCTTACCTCAAGCAACCACGGTGGAGACGCAGACAGAGGAGACGGCCTTGTCGCAGGCGCATGCCTAGCTGCTTGGGCGGGCTCTAAACATGAAAGCATTTGACATCACATCATTAGCCAAGCTAGCCATTGCCAATTTTCTTGATATTCATGGGAAAGAATTGTCTACAATAATGGTCTAACATGATTGATCATGGTTGATACTCCTTCATTTTGACCATTTATAGCAGTAAACCATCTATTTTAAGGGTCCACTATCATTGAGAACCCACCATATGGCTGCTATGGGTCAGAACATATCAAAAACCAACCATTCGAAGAACGGGTTATTGAACATCCTAATAGAGACTTATTAATCACCATTATTCAGATGTCATTGTCATTGTACGAACAAAGAAAAATCTTTGCGTTTGGGGAACGTCAGCCAGGAGAGGATTTTGAGCCACGGCCATTTGGGCGGCACCAGCTGCTTTGTGTTATGGGAAGCACGTGAAGCCAGCAGAAGTTCTCAAGAACCTGGTGTTGATTGCTCGTTGATCACGGAAACTCCCTCGTCGGCCAACCCGGTTCAATGATTCTTGGTAGATTTTCCGATTCCAAAGGTTTCTCAAATTTGGAACAAGCAAATTATTATCATAGTATCGAGGTATCATTGCACCTTTGCAAATTTATCTAGAATCTAGAATTTCGTTTTCAGATTGAAGTGGTTCATTGATACTGAAGCTATAAATGGTTGAGTACTTGTATCTTGGAACCGTACTTGTCGGCTGGCAGTAGAAGGCAGGCCAAACATTCTTATCTACAATCCCGGTTAAGGATGAACTGAACCATTCTTAGCAATTCTTTGCCATCATCATAAGCATCATCAACCATCATAAACCAAGAATCACGAACCATTCTTTGCATCAAACGAATGAACATTCTTAAGCATCATCAACCAGCTTCATCAAGAACCATAATTCGCCACTATACGGGCCTCTCCTTGCCACTATACAGAGGCGCAGTTGAAGCAAGAGACGAAGTCCGCTAGAGAGCCAGGCGTTGTGGTGGAGGGGACAGGAAGTTGTGGTGGTCAAGATTCTGTGGTTCAATGATGATTACTGAACTTAGTTCACATGAGTTCAGCAGCATGATTAAGTAATTGATTGACGAGTGTGGATTTAGAGCAACCATCATCATACTGAAAATTAAACAACATTCTTCAATGTATTGCATAATGGCTACTATATTCTCAAGTCATGGGGTACCCCCAACATGGGTGGCTTACTGCTTTAAATTGTTCTACAATAGAGTTGATATAGAAATGGTAAGAATGCATAAAGACGGGGAGGTTACCCCTATTAGTTTACCATCATGATTAGTATTCTTATTGTAACCATCATCATGACAGAGAAGATTAGTTCATCATCATTTTTCATAGAATTCAATGATTGGTTGATTACATTCGGTATGAAGATTAGTGTCACAAATTAAAGTTTAGTCAAAGATCTTGTTTGTTGCTAATATTGGTTAATTGCACGTAGTATGAATGAATCATGTACGCCGAGTTTTTGTCGCTGTATGTTGATAGTGTTGAGTGATCGCCGATATTGCTAAGCAAACATTGATAGTGTTATGTCATGATTGCTACATGTTGGTGTTCATAAATGATGGTACCCCCAAATCATCCCAAGCTAGGATCCTCATTAATAGGTAAACTAACAAGCTATATATGGCACATTATGTATCGTCAATATTTATATTGTGTAGTCGTCCTTGATATGCAGCAGTATATCCCGATGTATGCTATTTAGTCATGCTTATGTTGTTTAGTGATGGTGCATCCGGGTTTTCTCCTAGGGACACCGGTTGATACGAAGGAAAAACACCAACACTAGCGTCACAGGGCAAGTCCTGTCAACCGGCTAGTTGGAATACCGTGGGTTTCTGGATATGCTGGTTTCTCAATTCACAGGGGTACCCCATCCTTTAAGAAACCACCATATGGGGGGTTCTCAAAATAGGGTACCCCAAAAATGGTTGGTTTATTACTAAATGGTTAATAATGGATGATTTGGATCCCCCTTTGAATTTCCCCTTTGAAAAGGGTGAAGACGTGCACACATTAGACCCCTAAATCTAGTTGACCAGAAGGGTTTTTCTTACAGTTGTGCATGCATTTTAAAGAAAGGCTATGTGCACCTGTTGGAGCCATCTCTTTAAAATGGAAATGTGTTATCAGAAATATAGTTTGAGATGTCATTTTAGAGCGCGGTGTTGAACCAAAGGTGATATTCATGTTAAAAACCAATGGTCATTTTAGAGCAAAATATTGAACCACAGGTGATATTCATGTTAAAAACCAATGGTCATTTTAGAGCAAAGTATTGAACCACAGGTGAGATTAATGTTAAAAACCAATGGTCATTTTAGGGCAATTTTTGGTTTCAATTGCTCTAAAATGACCATTTGCGGTTCCCCTCGATGACTCGGTTCCATTCGATTCGGCCAATTGTGGCGATCTCAATTTCAGATTTAATTTGTTTCCATAATTATGTAAAAAAATAATGATAGACAAACTTTCCAATAATAAAAAAATAAACTCGATTTTCTGCTTCACCAATAATAACAATCCAAATTAGTATGCTAATTAAAACAAATTCCATAAAACACGATATTTTTATGAACGAAAAAAATAAAAATCAAATATAAAATCGAAATGTAACTGCTAATGAAAATAACCATTAATTATGATATCTGATGCAAAATAATCGGAGCTTATGTATGAAATTGACCGATCTCAATCGACGACTGAATGTCCGATGCAACAATGTCATTTTAGAGTGGGGATGTCTTGATAGCAGGGATGCCTGGTTGCTGTCAATGATGTCATTCTAAAGCAAGGGTGTTGTTGGCAAAGGACGACTGCATGTTGTTCAAGATGTCATTTTATAGTGCAACAAAGTTTTGGCATGGGTTTTCAAGTGTTTCCAATCTGGTCATTTTAAAGCACAGAGGGTTCCTGGTCAGAGGGTTCGAATGTGTTATGCATAGGTCATTTTAAAGCAAACTGATGTCATTCTAAAGCCAGGCACCTTATGAACACCGAAATAGTTGCTTTAGAATGCGTGCTCATCTTCCCCCCCTGAGTTCACAGGGGGATTGATTTGGGGGGTCCCCTATTTTGAGAAACCACCATATGAGCCAACTGCTGTGAAGCATGGGCATGGTCACGGGTGTACATGGGATCCACTGCCGTTCCCAACGCGGGCCCAGCCTTCCCCTTGCTGTTTGAGTATGGCTAGTAGCATGGGCCTGGGTGTTTCTCAATTCATAGGGTACCACTAAATCATCCATTATTATTGAGAAACATTTATAGCAATGGGTTTGCCATTATTAACAATGAGCATATTACAATGTACTTCCAATATTGTTTCTTAAATCTTGTAAGAACATTTGTAGCAATGAACCAATCATGATTGGGGGTTCCCTCTTTTAAGAAACTCACACGTAATGAATTCTCCAATCACGTTGACCCCGGTGGAAGCGAGCCACCCCTGGTTGATTCAGTGCCCCCCAGTCAAGCCAACTGATTTCCCATTAAAATCCTATGGACTGAACCAATCTGGGGTCGGCATTAAGCAGCAGTTATTCAACGATAAATTATGGGGAATCAATTAACAAACAACTAGAAATATTTCACAATGATGGATCATTAATGGGGAAGACAGTTATCCCATAGCAAAACAATGACCAGCAGTTTGTGATAATAGTTAGTTGAGAAGAGTGGTTGATGAATTCATTAGCAATAGTCCTGAATCAAGTGGTTAAGAACAGAGCCTCACTTTTTTGGCGTAGGAAGTTGCGGGCCTGCTCCCCAAAAAGGGCGGTTGCATCCATAGCTTGTGGCCACCCCCACGGCCCACACATGATGTGGCACCAGCTTCACTCGCTTCACTCAGGGATGTGGTGGTGATGTCCATTGGACCTCGCGCACGAGAACCCCAAACCCTGAAACCCTGGAGCCTGGAACCCTACTGTAAATCATCCACTATTGACAGTGTTTTCACAGTTTCTCTCAACAATGTTTAATTATGTTTAGTTCATGGGAACGATATATACAACCGCACGAGATGCAGGCATACATATACACCCAACCTACTGCACATGTTTAGCAATTTTTGAGCCACATCGCCTGTGCAGCACAGCTGCTCGATATCTATCCCAATGAACGGCTGGGTGTATCAGCATCGCCAGGTCGTCTAGCTCCAAAGCAGAGCAAAGTGACGGCCGCCGGGGCGTGTTCTTGGCATGTTTGGAGCTGGTTCAATGGTGGTTTGTGGCTAAAAGTAGCTGTTTAGAAATGGGAATGAAGCCAACAGGTTCTTGACTGACTTGATGGGAGTGGCTGTTTAAAGATGGGAATTAAACCAACAAGTTCTTCACTGTTTTGATGGGAGTGGAAGTGATTTTTGGGTTCCGTTCTGCTTTTACAGGGTCTACTCACCCTGCTTGTTAGCCTCACTGGTTTATGTGACCGCTTTACCTCCCGAATGGTGACTTTGTGGTCGAAGTGTCACTTGGGTTGTCCCATTGTCCAAGGATGTAATCCAGTTAGGAGGAATCTCCAATGTGGGTATGTGCCAAAATTATGAACCCCTAATATGGCTATACATCTACTGTAAACCAATGGTTTTTGGGGTACCCAATTTTGGCACATACCCTAATATGTGTGGGTCACCGAAAGAAGTAATGTTTTCCAAACTTGCAACCAAACAAAAATTGTGTGTTTTTCCTCGCTCATATTCACTAGCTGGACTCATTCTGGTCATGTTCGAATTGGGGTCCCCTTGTTCAACACAAAACACAATGTAACGACTTGTATCTTCTGGCTTGCTGCAGCAACCACTGCCACTAGATGGTCAAATCCACATGACTAATGGAATCAAGCGCCGAGCTGATGTAACCCGGCGGCCAAACTTGGTCAAACATCATGAAACCAGCGCGGGGGTTGAGAGTTCTGAGCTATACCCGTGCAACACGACCTTACGCGTCACCAGTTTTGCATGGTCACCCAGCCACTTGAGTCGCAGGGCCGCTGGGCCAGGACCTTTCTCCAGGAGATTCAGCTGAGATCAGACACGCCAGTGGATCTACCTGGGGAGGCCCAGGGGACTCGAAAGTGGCTCCGATGCTTCCTGGGACTGATGACTCGAGGGCATTTTACGGTCAAGCAGCTTGTGATTAAGATTTTAGCGTGAACAAGAGATATTTGCGGTAGATTCCTTTGTTTCTAGACTTTTGAATGAAAAAGGTAGAGACAGACACGGTCTCTTGCGGTCTCTGCATTGCTCTTCTTGAGTTTTTGGAAGATGATCCGACTTTGAATAGCAGCCCTGAGAAGCAGATTACCTTGGTCAAGCAAAGAAAGCCACTGGAAGCGGGTCTTTTTTGCAGATTTTCTTCGCCAAGATGTCACACATGTCCTTCAACAGTGCTGATTCGTTGAGTCCTTTTCTGATCAAAACGATCCCTCACTACCTCGATGGAAATACCATGAAATACCCGCCCTTAATGATGCTTTCAAAGCCATATGGCTCAGCCATGGCAACATGTCAAGGCAGGACTTTCCAAGAGTAGTGCTCAAATCTCAACCCAAATCATCTCAAAGTGCGAAGTCAACAACTTTGTGAGCAAAATGCACTGCAAAAAAAGCCCAAATACTGAACCTAACACTCGAAACCACACGTGTGATTAGTCATGGAAAGGCATCGAAGACATAGACAGCTCGAAGTTTGTCAGCCCCACGAGCTTCTCTTGGCCATGGGTCTATCACTTGCGACACAAGAGGCGATAAAGACGGAGCTAACAGAGCTGGCTCGCAGCCGCGCTAAGAATGAGCTGCCCAACGAAAGCTTGAAGGCCATTGGAGCAGCAGCGAAGTGTAATAGCGAGGTGATGAAAGTCCTTAGGGAGAAGCAAGAGAGCATCGATGGAGCAATTCAGCAGCAGTTCGGCAAAATCGACTGTGAGAGATTGGTGGACAGCTTAGTGAAGGCCTGTGGTGCTGATAGTCCAGAGGGCCGCAAAATAGTTACAGACTTGGTCTCTATGGGGATGAAAGCTGCTCCCAGCATTGCCTGCGGCTTATGCTGGCTGGTCTTGGAAGCTTTGTTTGGCAAGCAGGAAGCCGAGAAGAGTGTTTTGGAGCAGGTGAACTTAGCACTTCTTGCGAGGGACTACCGCACCTTCAAAGCTGATTTAGACTTTGCAAAGAATCAGATGCAGGAGTCTTTCGCTTTGCCAGCCAAGCTGCGGGCTAAGAAGGCCTCTGAGGTGGCGACACTGCTGGATAAAGTGTTTTGGCAGGTCAACAGTCTTCTGGATGAGATGGAGGAGGCTAAGAAGTTGGAGACACTGGAACTGATGCATATGGTCGCCCACTTGCGCTTGCAGTCTCTCATGCTCCAACAGCTCTATTCATCCGAAGACCTTGGGCTACTCTTGAAGACCACATTCGAGACCTACAAGACAAAGTTGTTGGAGAAGTCCCACATCTACGGCAACTATCGGGCAAGGAAGTTGACGTGGAAGCCCAACTCCACCGACGAGAACGTGCCTGACACGGAGAAAATCCTGGACAGAGTCACGGGCATCTACTGGACGGTGCCTCATCACACAGACTTTTGGCACCACTACCAGTTGGCTTGGAGGTCAGAAATGGAGAACAACTACAAGCTTCGAGTCGACAAGATGATGGAGAAGGCAAAGAAAGATTTTGAAACCTTGATGAAGATGGCTGCTAAGTCTGCTAAAGCTGAGCCCAAAGGTGGATGGCTCCGGTTGCTAGGTTTCTAGGTTTCCATGCTCATGCTGCGGTGTACAGAACCGACAGTGTGCGATGGTTTGCGTACTCCGCAATCTAGAGTAGGGAGATTGATTCTATCTCGCGGCCAGAGGTACAGCGGCCGGCTCTCCCGCTGGAAAAAAATGAGAGAAGAGAAGTGCACAGTTATTTTTTAATTGTCCCTGTCCACAAAAAATCCCTGGTCATCCTTTCAATAGATCTTGTTCCCTACTTTGCTGCAGGAGAAAGTGGACCAGATGGCCGGCATATCTCAGGAGACTCTGCTTGAACCTGTGAAATAGTCAAAAGTCTTAAGTCTGAAAATACTTTGCATATGGGTAACGCTGGAAATCAGGGGCCCGAAAAACTTGTGCAGTACATAAAAGATGCTCTAAGCGCCCCGATTTAGGTTGCTTTAAGATTGGTTTAAGGGATATCAGGATATGTCAACATAATTATCTACAACTTCATAGGATCTATATAGTAAATACATGTATCTGTTTTAAGATATGCACAGGTGGTATCAATCTTACCCACTATGATCGCGCGATATGCCTTGGAAGTACCAAGCAGTAAACTGTTCCATGAAACCAGCAACAGGACTGCAAATCCCACGTGGTTGCGTGCTTGTGACTAGCATTCAAAAGGCTTCCGAAACATCTCGGCTGGGAGGTTTCCGGGTGGATCACGCTGCCTGGTGGGTTTGTTATCATGGCAGGAGCAATGATTACTGGTTGGTGATTTCAAACATTTTTTTCCCTAGTAATGATTAACAAATGGTTGGTTGACAAGCATATTCTTCATAGGGGTGGTTCAACCCCCAACCAGTAATGATCATAATCAACCATTATTACCACATGTACCATTATTTACCATTATTAACCACTAGTTAACCATGGGTGGTTCAACCACCAACCAGATTCGAACCGCCTACCTGCCATGCACCGTGTCGTGGTCAGCCGCGTGCTGCACCGCTGGACTCCCTCCAGGAGCCGGTGGAAGGTCTCCCGGAGGAGGAGGAGGAGACATGAGCAGTGGGTGAGGTTTGGCGATGGGTCAATAGTAACTAACCAACGTTCATGGGGGATGAGTTCACCAACAACCTATAGGGAAAACAATGGCTAGTGGTTAAACAACTAGTATATGGCTATGGGTCAAGCAGGTAACTAACCAACCATGGGGGATAATATCAATATCTAACAATTTTGTCGGGAAGGAAATGCTTACCAACTAATGGGGGATAGTCAACTGACCAACGTTCATGGGGGATAGTCACTCACAATAATAGGGAAACAATGGATGATAATAGGGCAACCAGGGGATAGTAACTAACCAACCGATGGTTGATGGTTGATAATAATTGATAAGAACCAACAATACCAGGGGATATACCAACTATATGGCGAGCTGGGTCAAGCAGTTAACCAACCAAGAATGGGGGATAA
>VSDK01012581.1:242484-284641 GCA_009767595.1 Symbiodinium kawagutii | reverse complement strand
TAGGGAAAACAATGGTTAATGATAGGGGAACCTTGGGGACAGGGTTTTGACCCACAGCCATTTGGATGAGGTGTTGTGCCCCTCCCGTCTTTAATCGTGGATGTATCGCCAAAAGCCACACCCTCGCTGATGGTCAAGTGTTAGGCTGCTGTTTATTCAGGATGCTTGCAACCATTGTACATACAGTGGGACGTTTTTCGACGTTTGTCGATATCGGTGTAGATTCTTTGTCCGAGCGTTTGCTAGTTGCCTCCTAATTAACCATCGTCGTCAATCCGAGTCAATTGGTGATCCATGATAATTTAGATTAATCACCCAGGTGATCCATATAGTTGCTTATCTATTTTATTTAGTTGCTGGTTTAAGATATTTGTTATGTTCCCTACTAATTCAGGGATGGTTGTTTGATTGACTTATATTCTTCAGAGGGGTTGGAACCACCCACCACTAGCAATTTTGTCGTAAGTACGATACTCATTAATTATCATCTACAACCAATAATAAGCATTGATCTCTAATTAATCAGTTATTCTTAATTAACTATTATCCAATAATGATGCTGATGTTTTTGGGACGGGGTATAAGCACCGGCCAGGTTGCTTGTTTTTGAATAATTACTTGTAATCCCGAAGGCAGAGACTGGCCGAATCAACAGGTTGAATCAACTTGGGTTGGAAGTGAGCAGAGTTTTGATACGGTACTTCCATCGACAACAGTGTGATGCTGTCAAAGATTCGGAACACATTTTGATATACGCCGGAATATTCACGTGAGTGGTATGTATACACAACATTTACATCCAAAATACAAATTTAGACCCAACTTTATCTACAAGGTGCTCATCCATGGTGGATTGAGTCCCCATGAACCACCTCCTTTGGGTATCCATGCCATGACCAGGACCCACCCCTGCCGCCGCCGGCGGTTGCACCGCCGGAAAGCACCGCATCGGTGTCTGCAGCGCCGGCGCTGCCGTTGGTGTCCGAGTTGGTGAGCGAATTGATGCAGCCCGGAACTCAGCTGAGGCCAGCGGCCCAGGTGCACCAAAAGGATGGATGGTTTCCTTGGTGCTTCGCCCAGGGAAGTTGGGATCACCAGGGGGAACGAGCTGGGTTATGGCAGGTTACATCACCAATCGGGTTTTCGAAGCAGTTTCGTTAATCAGTTCCCCGGATGATTGGTAGGGTAGTCTTGGTACTTCCCCTAGTAGTCCTGGTTCTTTCCGTTGGTTTCCCGGGTTCCCCGATGCAAGGATCGAGCCTTCACCGGTGCTGAGGATTTCGCCGCTCGCGCCGCCCGTGGACTCCGGTGGGGCGAGTCCGGGTGATGAAAAGAAGACCGCTGCAGCGAAGCCCTGGTGATCGACTGGTTATTCACTACGGTTAACTACGGGTATACCATGGTAACTATATGGCTAATTAATATTAGTTGATGGCATTTTTTTGGTCAATATTAGTTGATGTCATATTAGTCATGCTTAGAAACTGAATTATTGATTATGGTTATTAGTTATTAACTATGGTTGACTGTGGTTGTTAATGATGCTTAAGTACGCTTCACTATGGCTAGCTACTCTTCAGTAGGGTTAGTTATGGTTAGCTATGGTCAATAGTGATCGACCATGGGGACAACCAGCAATAAAAGCTAGTTGGTGGTTTTGTGGGGGATTGAGTGGTCAATAACCAACGATCATGGTAAAAGTATTGATTTGTTGTTTGATTGGCTGGTGAGGAATTCATCAATGCTTATCGAATAGGAGTGTACAGCTGGTGAATGTCGCTGGTGATGATGATCAAGAACTAACTATTTAGTGGTTAATGATTAGAATAGCTTGGCCAATCCTTAATGAATGGTTGTTAGTAATTACTTGCAGGCATTGATGTTTTTAAATTAGTAATTGGAGATCCGTATTATGAAACCATCGATGGCGGACCATGGGGGAAGAATCGCCAACAAACAATGATTCATAAATGCGGCAATTTTGTTTGGGACGTGTGCGTAGATTCGAAGCAAACACTTAAGCTGTGAACCTGGAGAACGTTTGGTTTCTACAGCTTTCCTCACAGCAGCCTACCCGCGCAAGGTGTAGCCCCTAGTTCTAAGTTGGTTTCTATGCCACTTAACTACAACTATATGGCTGTGGATCAAAACCCTGTACCCCTGCTTCCCCTATCATTACCACTGTTTTCCCTATTATTACTGGTCATTATCCCCCATTATTGGTTTGTTAATATTGACCCATAGCCATATCTACCACACTTGGTAGGTAGTTATGAGCCAAGTTGACTCCTTGGGAAGCCAGCACCACCTGATGACGTAAACGCAGATTGCGCCCAGTAGCACAGCGGGGAGGTTGTCCGCAGAGATTTCGGGCACTTGGAAAGCGGTGCTTTCGGAACCAGCAACCAGCACCAAGTCGTAACTTGCTGCTGGTTTTTAAACATATTTGGCTATGGGTCAATATTAACCAACCAAGTTTCTAGGGATAATAACCAACCATTTTATAGGGAAAACAATGGTTAATGATGGGGAACCAGGGGTACGGGGTTTTGACCCACAGCCATTTAAAGGGGGTTTAGGAGTAGCTAATGATAGGGGACGATAACCAACCATTGTGGAAACAACGACTAGTGGTTGAAGTCATGGTGAATGTTGGTAAACGGTAGATCCATGGTGGCGAAGCACGGTTTGATCATTTTGATTCACCCCAAATGTGATTGGTTGATCAAGACATAAGGCTGCGGGTCAATATTCAACCAATACTGGGGGATCATAACCAACAACAATAGTGGGAAAACCTTTGGTTGATCAAGAGCTAGATCTCACATCAAGAGCAGCTGTTGGAAAGTTGGCTGATGACTATCAGCGTCATTTTGCTTGCCGAACTTGTTTACTGGTCATACCATGTATTGTGACCCATATTTTAAGATCCGACGAGTCAGCAGTCAGCATATTACCAGCATAAGTTACATTGCGTAGGCGTTGCGGCCTTGTTGTAGTGTCGCCACCATATCGTGAATATTCTCGAAGGCATTCATAGTCAATGTTTCTTATACCATGGCTGTGGGTCAAAATCCCGTACCCCTCGTTCCCCTATCATTAACCATTGTTTCCCTTGTTATTGGTTGGTCATTATAAGCCATTATTGGTTGGTTAATATTGACCCATGGCCCCATCAGTACCGGAGTAATTTCATATGTTGACTTTCTTTGACCCACATCATGGCATGACTGGGCGGTCAAGTCGCAGTTCCTTGCACTGTGGCTTAAAGGCTTACGCATGATATCATCATGGAACAGTGACACAACAGTTGCAGGGATACCAACGGACAAGAAACATCTATATACTAGATATGATGGTTTCTCGAAATTAGGGGTACCCCCAAATCATCCATTATTAACCATTGATAATAGTAAACCAACCATTTTGGGGGTCCCCTATTCTAAGAAACCACCATATCCTTGTTCCAGCCATCAATTCTGGGGTTTCCTGGAGATTTTCACACCATTTCTGGGACACAAACATAAACGACTGGAGGCAATAGCATTTCATCAGCTAGTGAATCATTGATTAACCAATGGAAACTGCTGACATTTGCCGTACTTATCGGAGTTAGTTCACCCACCTAGTAGGGTCACTATGGTTACACCCCGATTAGTAATGATCAGTGTCGTTAATCATCATACAGCATAGGTTTTAGAGTTCCCGTACCTTCTAGGGTTACTTACAAGGGTTATATCCCAGTGACAACCCCAACTGCAAATCCAAGTCGTGGTGCTTAACAATCCACAGTGATGAGTACTTGACAGTCAATTCATGGCAAATGCTGTGAGAATGATGGTGAACTGGCCACTGCATTGACGCTTAGTCGATGCTGGTCCCCTGATCATGGTGGAAAATAGGCCGGCCACACCCTGAAATTGCTGGATTCGTTCGAAGAATCAGAAATTAACCACTATGTTCATCTATTTTCCGGGTGATCCTTAGAGGCAACCATTAATGGAGCACTAATGAAACACTAGTCATGGTTAGACTTCACCAATTATCTAGTGTTTACTAATAATCACCCAGTAACCACTAGTCGTGGATTGACACCACTAGCCATATCGTGAAACTTCACCAGCTAACCACATCTGACCACAAGCATTCATCAACTGACCACTAGGAATGGGATAAAACCACTCTTTTAGCAACTAACTTCACCAACGAACCACTAATATAACCAATCAACCATCAATCAATCACCAACCAACCACTAATTTAGCAGCCAATTACATACTCATGTAGTACTCACCAACAAATCACCAGCAATGGGATTTCACCACTCACCAATGAAGCATTTCCAACTCACCATTGCTGAATCCCAGGAAAACCACTAGTCACTAGTAATGGGAAGAAAAGTCGATCCACTAATTGGTTAATTGGATCCCATGACTAGTTGGTTCTTACTAGTTGGCAAGCAACTCACGCGGGATCCCCATTAACATGGCGGACTCACCACTTTGTTTCAGTTGCTGATCCTGCGTGAGTTGCAAACCCGTCGGTCGGTCGCCATGGAGTTTCAACACCTCCGCGCGCTGGGGCTCTTCGATCTGCCGGACCAGTGGCTCCCAGCGGAGGCGCGGGAGCCGCGGCCACGGGAGCAACCGGACGGGTGACGTGGCGGCAAGGGGCGGCGTTTGGGGTGAGCAGGGGGTGCCGGGGTTGGCTGGGTTGGTTGAGTTGGTTGAGTTGGTTGGTTGAACTTGGGTGAAGTTTATTTAACGAAATTACAGGTGGAACAACAGCCGAAGCGTGTAGAGTGGCTTGTTGTTGTTGCTTTTCTTTGATTCGAAATCAGTGTTTTTTTCTGTTTCGTACCCTATATAGATACTATCTGAATTCACACTTTTTCACTAACCAGCTTTGTTCATCAAGCGTTCATCAACCGTAATTGTTGGTGACCATTTTTCACCATAATCAACCATTGATTGAACCATTGAAACATCACAGCCACTATTAGTCCGCCTAGCACCTATGGTTATACCCCAGTTGGTAGTGACAATTATTGATCACTGAAACCCTTACACCCATCATGATCATTTTGAATGATTACGTCAACCACCATATCACTATTGATACTGAGTCCTACTATCAGCAACCATTAGTGCCCCACTATAAAGGATATTAATGATTAACAATTGCAACAGCGACTAACATCAAGTTCCCCTCCATCATTATCTCAACAATTATATTACAAAAACCATTATATTCACCATCATATCAACCATTAACATGACTAACCATTCTATTAACCTTCATTAGTACAAACTATTTGTGCTTCACTGCCAGAACAGCCATTATCAGTCTCACTTTCAGTCCCACTATCAGTCCCATTGTATCACTATCATATCAGCCATTATCATAATCGACCATCATAACTGCTACTACCATTATTACTATTTCAGTCATTATCACTACTATATCATATGATAATAAAACTAGATTATTTCCATATGACAATATTGTGACAACTGAATATAAAACGTCATTACTAACCATTATCAAATGACTAATAAGCCTAACCATTATGACAACGGGCTGACCGTTATCCTACCAACTTAGTATATCACTACTAAGTCCCACTATATTCAGTCACTATCACTACTATCACTTCAATATCCTGCTAACTTAGTGTATCACCTATATTCAGTCACTTAATTTTCTACTAAGTTCCACCATATTATTACTATCTTACTATTATTCCCATACATTACCCACTATCAACCATTCTATCACTACGAAGTCCCACTATATCAAGTCACTTATATCACCATTATATTAATTAAGTCCCATATATTAATTCACGCCTATATCAATCATTAACAACCATGCTCCACCATTATCAAGCATTTTGTCACTACTAAGTCCCACTATCAGCCACGGTGAACCGAGTCCCTTAGACTTGCCGCGAGCCCCTTGGCTTTGCGGCCCGCCAGCGGCTCGCGCTGGAGCCCAGCCTCCCTCAAGGACCACCGCCGGGGACCGGTACCGGGCGTTGCCCAAGGAACGATACGTGATGGCTATGTAGGGGTTGGCGGGATTAATGGTGGTTAATGATGGTCAATCATAGTCAATATATGATGGTAGATAATTATGGTTCATACTAGGAGGTTAGTCATGGTTCATACTGGTCAATGGTCAATTATGGTGAATAATGATTCGTATGTAGGGGTTATGAGGAACGCTGATGTTCTCAAATTGGTCCTTGCGTACCATCACAAAGGAGAGGCGACCTCGAGCCAGACTTGCAAGCTGAGAGGCGAGCAGTAACCCGGCAAGGGCAGCCAGTCACGGTGAGGGCTGACTGGCTTCGGCAGTTTACCTTGAAGGAGACGCTGGGGGAACCCGCCTTGTTTCTGCATGTCGGAGAAGTTGTGGCAGCTTTGATTCTTCAAGTTTGCACAAAGACCTCGTGGCAATTGCACGCAGAAGTGAAACATGGCAAAACGAGAAGGATTCCTGGTGGCGGTGCATACAACTCCAGTCGGCTGGGTTGTTGGTTCATCGAGGGGGACTCAAGGTTATGTAGGCCTTGCTGGTTCATTTGTTTTTTTGAGGGTAAGTTGGGCAGAAATCATAGTTAGGGAATATAGATTCACTGCTTAAGAACTGGATTATGCTGGTAGTTGGATGTAAAAAGTGGGGATTAAAACTGACTATCAATAGTGAGTTTGCTTGGTGAATGAGGAGAAAGCACTATCAACAGCATGCAGCTAGTTTCATTTGTTGCGCAATGTACCGGTCAATAGTGGTTCATGATAGGTGACAAGAACCACAAATCTAGGTATACATAACTTGGTTTATGCAGAATTGGTGACTAGGTAATGTGGCTTTCTTCACAAATAGTGTACCCCCAGAGTCGGTCAGTTTCCCTATTAATGGTGATCATTTGGGGGTTATGGGCACCACCGTTCATGGACAAACCCATATCTACTGCAGATTTGCAGCTCATCTAAGTGGTATTAGTTGATTTTCCATTCAGCCCGATTCGGGGTCACTTTGTTGTAATCTCTGGCGCTTTGCTATGCCTCTGAAGACAACAATCGCCCCAGTTGGTTAAGGCAACCAGGGTCAACCAGAATCTTCCTGTGTGACTGGCTTGTCATGAACCATGATCAACAGGTAGAACATTTTGGTTAGTTAAGCAAGTGGTGTTTTATATCACAAATTACAGTACCTATTGTAATATCTATATATCTATACACGAGACATGTATTATGAATTGAAACAACAATATTCCTTTGATTAATATCATTTACTAATATAGTAACCGTCTATCCATCCGTCCTTGTTACAGGCAATAGTCATTTAATGCATATCATATACTAATGTAGGAGCCATCTGTCCATCCGCCCTGATAACTGGCTTGTTATCCATCCGCTCGTGGATAACTTGGACAACTGGTGAAGCCACAGGTGACCTCACCAGCTGTTGAGGGCTCCTATTCACCATGATTAGACATGAGATGGCTTAATAAAAAAGTTTGATGATGGCTTAATAATGCTTAGTTATGGCTTATTAAGTGGGTTTATGATGGTTTAGTAAGCAGTATCAATCACAGTTCAACCCTTCAGAAAATGATTAAGCCATCATTAAACATGATTAGCCATCATAGTTCAGCCAGGATCCTAGTTCAGTCATCAAAACCATCATCAAAGATGATTCACCATCATAAAATCATCATTAACCTCATTAAAACATGATGTACTATCCTAGTTCAATCACCTTAAACCATGATTAAACCATCATTAAGCCATCATTAAACCATCGTGAAACCTGACGAAGCATCCTGAACCAACCACCATCAACCCTTCTCCAGCTTGGTGGGCCAAGCTTTGGGTCTGGTGAGGCAGTTGATCGAGAAGTTGTTGTGGGTCGATGAGCTAATGAAACCACCACCAGGCTATGGGTCAATAATAATGAACCAGTTTCTAGTTGGTTAACTAACCACTATAGGGAATATACACCAACTATATGGCTATGGGTCAAGGCTTTAATCAACCAACTTTCATGGGGAATAAGTTCACCAAGAATTTTAAAGGGAATATAATGGTGAATGATGGGGGAACCAGGGGGACTAAGGGTTTTGACCCACGGCTACCAGTTGATTATTAACCAACTAATAGCTGGTTTATATAATCAGTTGATTCTTAACCAGTTGATTATTTACCACCAATACCAGTTGATGATGAGCTAATTAACCACCAACTAATAGCTAATGTCGTAACAAGCAGCTTGTTTTTAATGATTCGCAACTGTTGTTGAAACACCACCACTTGTTGATCATCAACCAACTAATAGCTCATGTTCTGGGTGGACCACTACTTCTCACCAGCACTGTTGTTGAAGCACTACCACTTCTGGGTGGATTACAGCCACTACCGTAGATTTTTTAGGCTTTTTGGGATATGATTGATTCACCATCCAGCCACTAGAAATTAAGCTTTTAGCAAGGGATCTAAAAGCCACCACCACTTGTTGATCATGAACTAGCTAGTAGCCAACTGGTTAGTGGTTTCAAGCATTTGTTCCCTAGTAGTAGTGATCAAATGATTGGTTGGCTAATATTCTTCATAGGGGTTGAACCCACCAGTTGATTATTAACCAACTAATAGCTTATGATCTCACAATCAGCTGCTTGTGAATGTTTAGCAACTGTTGTTGAACCATGAACAACCAGCTGTTGATCAATGATGGTCAACCATAAGCAACCATTGTTCAACAACCATTAACAAGCATTTAGCAACTGCTCTTTATGGTCAGCGCTGAACCATTCAGAACATTCGCTGTTGTTGATCATTTACAGCCAGCAGATTCATGATGGTTGTTAGTGCTTGTTCGTGGCTGAGGGTCTATAGTAGTTGCTCATAGTTGTCAATCAACAAATCATCATGATTGCAAATGGTTAAACAATGGTTTTTTACCTCACGATAAATCCATTGTGGTTACTAATAATTGATGGCAAATTGTTATTACTAATAGTGAATGAATCATCAATAATGAATTGATTTATGGTAGTTGTTGTTGAACCATTCAGACCATTAGCAGTTGTTGATCATTAACAACCAGCTGAAAATCCATGGTGGTTGATTATCAGATGGTTGTTAATGGCTGTCAATGGATGTGGGTCAATGATAGTTCTCAATGGTTAATAGCGAGTCAATCATAATGGTTGTTAATGGCTATCGCTGGTTCAACTATTGTTGTGATATAAATGGTGGTTAGGTTGTTCATGATTGTCACCGGTTCAACTATTGTTGTTAACTAGTGTTTAATTCATGATTGTTGTAAATGGTTCAAAGTGACTGATCAGTTCGCTGATGCTTGATAAGTTGGATGATAAATAAGAAACATATGGAATCGAAACTGCGTTCGCCATGGGTAGTCGTGAACACATCTGACCACCAGCTGGACTATTATGGTAACCAGAGGTGCAGGAGCCCTTGACCCATGCCCAACTCAATTGAATCATGGTCCAATTTGTTGTTGATTCTGTTTGGTGGTTTGATTGACATGTTCTTTTTCCACCAAAAATGGTTCATGAATTAATAAACATCTTTTTCAAACGGGGTGGTTCAACCACCAAGCACTTGTTGATTTGCGTGTTTCTGAAAATCGGGGTACCCCCAAATCATCCAGTTCATTCTTCACGATTCTAGCAATAAAGCATCCATTCTTGGGGTCCCCCATTTTGAGAAACACCTGTTTGTTTGATCATTTCAAAATGGAAGCGTTTTGTCCAATAACTTATCCATAAGAGCGTGCTCACGGTCCCCCATGTTTGTTCGATCATTTCAGCCGAATCAGCCAGGAACAATTGGATAAGTTGCCCGTGAGCACGCTCTTCCCCGAACTCTGCGATGAGGTGCTTCACCAGCTGGGCGGGTGGCAAGGGTGAACCATCCTAAGCACTGTGGCACCTTGAAGGGTGAACCATCCAAGCACTTGCTATGGAAACCGGAAGATGAAATGGGATCCCAAACATGGCTGACATAGTGACACATAGTGAAAATCACTATGTAAGTTGCGTTGCATAGCTGGGATCTCGACCAATCAACGGTTATATGAAACGATTAGCCTCTGACCTGGCTTATTCAGGCACTTTGACGCAGGCGTGGGGTTCATACTTATCATTGTGTGATCGCGATTGCTGGCATCCTTAAATCACCAGCGTATCTATCTACATCAGAGCTTTCATAAATGATTATGTGCCAAAATAGTGGTACCCGCAAAACGCCTGGTTAATTACCTAATTTTGGCACAAAACCCATATGATTGCGAGAGACAAAGATGGAGAGACCATGCAAAGAAGTTCAATGCAAAGCTGGTATTGGATCCGCGGGCCGACCCCTACAGATTTTGTCAGAAAGGGAGGCCGTCCTCTTTTTGCCTTCTATTCTGGCTCTTTCTGACTTGATCTGCAATCCAGACCAGCCAGTCATTGAATGGTGTACACATGGTTAGTTGACACTTAATCATCATAGACCAGCTACTGAACAGGTATCAATTCATACCATCTCATGTCATGGTCGATGCCTATCAATAGTTATACCATAATTGTCCATTTGTCATACTAACACTACGATTTAGTAGTTCCAGCATTAATGGTTACCCAAAGATACTCAAAGATCTTGATTCCATGGCCCCAAACAAACCTAAAAAAGGTAGGTGTTTAGTTTTCAACCTCCAAAAAAAGGTTATAACGGCTATAACTCTAAAACATGATGGTTTTACCTTTTTAGTTATGATAATACCACAACACACAGACTGATAATATTGTTTATGCAACACTGATACTAATACTGGCATCAAAGATTTAGATTTCTGTTTTTTCTACCCAATCAAAATCCTGCTTGTTGATGATTAATGATTGTTGATCATGTTTGATCTATCTCTATATGCCATCAATTAGGATGATGATGATGTTGTTGATCATGATGAATGATGAAGAACTAATCAATTTGCACTGGCCACCATTGATGATGGTGAATGATGGTTCATGAAAATCAATGATGGTTGATAGTGATCGATTAATGATTGTTCAACGTGTGAAACAAGTTGGCAGTCTCTCAAAATAGGAGACCCCCAAATCATCAAGTAGTAAATATGTTTGGTAACCAACCATAACTTTGGGGTTCCCTATAACTTGAAAAACCACCCTGTTGGTCTTTTTGTTGTTTCCTATCCTTTGTTTCTTTCCGGCTATAATCCCCTACAACACCATTTCATTGATGTTATACAGTATATCCTCTAACAAAAAACATTATTGTCGGATATCATTCCCCGGTATTAATCACTGTTAACCAGCATTGGCCACCTCATACTCATCATAGTAGTTGTTTAACATTGTTGAACCACTATTGTTGGTCATTATATGTTATTACCTCCTATGATTAACTTTTATTGACGAAAGATTACTAGAAACCCCATGGTTTTCCCTATACTTATATAAGCACATTTAACCACTACAAGCCATAGTTCACCCTAGAAAATCCCATGGTTCCCCCGTACTTAACCACCACGAACCCCCCAAGCCCAACCTCTACGCATCTTCCGTCCAGCTCCAAGGTCATGGGAATTTTGCATCGCTGGTACCAGCGACTGCCCTTGACCCTGGGACCGGACCCAGGGGACGTGCGCCAAAGCACTGGGCTTTACTGGCAAGCTGGCTATGGGTCAATATTAACCAGCAATATTAAGCAACAAAACTATAGGGAAAACAATGGTTAATGGTGGGAACCAGGGGTACAGGGTTTTGACCCATAGCCAGCTGGGCCAAGATTTACCATTCAGAATAGGGGATGATAATTAACCAATGATAGGGGAAACCAATCATACTACCAGTTATTTGCTTAGCACTGTGGAACCATCAGTTTAATTATCATGAGGCAGCCGTCTAACCATGATGAGCCATTATGAATTATTAAACAGCATAATGGATAGCCAATGAGCGGTTGACAGTGATTTATTCGTGAGTCATGTTAGCCATGAGTAGCCATCACTTTTCTAGATCTGCCAAAGACCATGGGAATGCTATGGAATGCCTCTATTCCAATGGTAGATTCAACTGCCACGGTTGATCATTGACCGAAGTGACTCGAAGGTTTTGCCTCTGCGTTTCCAAGGCGCCATAGGTTTGGGTTTCAGCTGTTGTAAATAGTGATGCGACACTTGCGGAGACCTTAGACTTAAGCATTGATAGCAGTCTCCATTACTTTTACTTTTTTTTGGATAGCTTATTATCAATATAATCATATAAGCAAATTATTTACCAATACCCATTGATAGACAAGTTCCTTCAAGGTTTCAGCTTGGGTGATCAAACAACCAAAGACCACATGTTGAGAGTTGAGCAGGGGTGAATTTTTGCTGAAGTACAGGAATCCGCTGCAGCAGTGGTCTCAATCTCACGAATCCAAGTGGCTTAGACACTACAATCTTGCGGAGGGATGGGTTGTGGTGCAAGCACACGAGTTCGGGATGAAATCACAGCAGTCGATGAACTGAAGGGGCCAGACAGTGGACAGCGCCCCATCCGTCCAGTCTTTGTTGAGTCCAAGGGAAGCAAGGAGATCCAAACTTTGCCCTCAAAGCAAAAAAGAAACAGCAGCAACCGTCTTTGTGCCCAATGTGATCTCTGAGAAGAATCAAGACTCCGCAGATGATTCCGGCTTTATCCCTTTTCTAACATTGAGACGCATCAAGACCCCGCAGGTGATTCAGGCTTTGTCCCCTTTTTGATCACTGAGAAGCATCAAGACCCCGCAGATGATTCAGGCTTTGTCCCCTTTGTGATCACTGAGAAGCATCAAGACCCCGCAGATGATTCAGGCTTTGTCCCCTTTGTGATCACTGAGAAGCATCAAGACCCCGCAGATGATTCAGGCTTAGGTTGCCAGAGCTCTATGAATGACAGCATGGTACCAGCAGTTCCATGTGGATGCAGGGTTCCACTAGCTCCAAGTGGGTGGACGCACCGATGGTATGTTCGGAAGTTGAATCATTTCCTTCGCGAAGAAGCAACGGCCCCTACAATTCCCTGGCAAGTCTACTGGAAGCGCAGAGTGCTTCATCTCGATCTTTCTGAAGCCTCATCCGAATCTTAGAGCTTCTGGGCACAGAGATGTGGTCAAATCGGCTGCATATCATTGCCATCGCAGCTTAGCTGAAAGCTGCATCTTGCGAATGGTGTACTGATGCATACTGCAGCGTCTTGTTTTGGGAAGGGATGTGCGAATAAGGGGCTTTCAAGCTTGATAGCAAATTTAAGTGTTTGTTCTCTCAACATGTCCCAGCTCGTTATACATCAACGGCAAAACCTGCAGTCCCTCCAAGAGCTCCCGACACTTCCCAATCAAAACATTGACTTTGACAGGTTCCTACTGTCAATTGCACCTGTAGCACATCGTGGCATACTGTCACACTTGGCCACTGACTGATCTGAATGTCTCCGTTACCATGGTGCATGCAATGCCGAATGTTTTCACACCCCTCGATCTTTGACTATTGTGAGGTACTAGTACTAGCTTGGGCGGTTTGAACATTTTGCTTGATTGATGGCCATTCCATGCAACCGTGACGCATTAAGAATTGAAATCAGCTTGATCGTGGGAACGTCATGCGGTATCATGCAGGCGTTCCCTTTTGAGAAGTTGTGCAGTAAGAAATTTCTCCAAGGACACTCTGGGATTTCGGACGGCACTGCTCAGACAATATCTTAAACTGCCCATGATCTGCCTGGGTGTTCATCCGGCCCTTTCCGAAATCTTGGCCTTCAGACTCTGCAGGGCTCGAAGAACATTTCATTATTTTTGCGACTTTCTTCTTGTGTTCTTTTGTCCTGTGACGCAATGCTGATGCACTCTTTCATGCCGTGCAGGATGTGACATTTGGGATACATGTGGTCCTTCTGGTTCCGGCATCACCTTTTTGCAGACTGTTGCAGAAGCGTTAGCCGCTAGGAATCGAGAGTGCTAAGCACCAGGCTTTGTGTAATGCGAGTTCGACTCTGAATGATTCCTATGCGGCGACTGAATGTCTCTGTTACCATGGTGCATGCAATGCAGAATGTTTTCACACCCCTCGATCTTTGACTATTGTGAGGTACTAGTACTAGCTTGGGCGGTTTGAACATTTTGTTTGATTGATGGCCATTCCATGCAACCATGACGCATTAAGAATTGAAATCAGCTTGATAGTGGGAACGTCATGCGGTATCATGCAGGCGTTCCCTTTTGAGAAGTCGTACAATAACCATTTGTGTGTGGGTGTGATACGCTGATTTTTTCGAAAAGTAGTGTATGGCACAGCAAGTCTCAGCTAGTAATTTGCCAGGAGCATACTGTATTTGCATCTTATTCGGAAGTGTTGGAACATCCATCTTGGAACAACTTTCTAAGCACAGAGCAGCTTAGTCTATTCCATCACTTGATGTGGGCGTGTCTCAACAGAAGAAAATGCACAGGACATGAGGATTGGATGCTTGGGGGGTGACTGTCGAAAGGATAACAATACAAAAGAATTCTCAGCATATCCCCTACTAGTGAATGATGAAAATTGTCTTTCAATTAATTTTGTTTAATATTACCATTATCACCCATTACAATCCTCTATCAATTCTATTCACCATCATTAGTTCGTAGATATTCCTTTTGACAAGCCACTATAGTCGACATCGATGATCCAACAATTGACTGAGTGCATCAAACAAGTTACGTCATCAGAGGTGAAAAAACATACTTCCAACACTACCACCAGCACCAATAACCCAGTGAGGTATCCAACGGTTGGCTACAGGTAAAAGTTTCGATTGTTGCTCGCTGTTCTGCTGTTCTGGGTCCGTGCATGCGCCTGCCGGCATTTCATGTAGATATGGATTGTCAAGTGTCATTTGTGATGCAAAGCTGGTTGGTCGTTTGACTGACATTTTGCATATTTTTCATTGTAACTATTAACAAATGATGCTTTTGTTTTGCAGCCTTACAGTTCATGACATGTGAAATCTCTCTTGAGGAGTTTGTGCATTGACGTATTGGGATGTATTGGGTATGAGTATTATTTGCTGGCAATTCCTGTATTGCCGGTTATTTTTTTCATAACTCATTTCTCCCCTATAGGTTTGTTGTCAAGTTCAAGTGGGGAATTCCAAAACTTTGGAGTTGAGGTAGAGCTGTTGAAGCAACTAATTCAAGTGGATATTCACTGTTTGTTCTGTTTTAACAGTTAATTCCCTCAAATTTGAGGCGCAAAAAACTTGAGGAAATAGCCCGCTCAATCTTCCATGAGGTTGTGATTTTATGGGGGTTTCTTTTGTGGTCAACGATTTAATAAGTTTCATACATAATCGTCAGTAATAGGGGATAATAAATTAATAATCAACAGCTATCAGTCGGTGGCTGCGAACATTTTCCCACATATTTACGGATGGTTGGTGGAGTGACGAGTGTAAATTTAGGATGGTGATAACGACCAACCAATAATCATTGTTGATCATCACGAATTGCGTTATTCACCATTATTTACCTGCAATTATATGCCACCAACGGATAAGTTGAGTCACGCGGGTTCGCCTGAGGAAAGTCTGGAGTCGTATGGTGAAAATTTGCAAGGCGCGGTTCTCCACTCACCAACCATGGTGAAGTTGCGCTTGAGAATCGTAGAAAAAATGGGGTTCGACGAGGTAAGTGTTATGATAACGAGGAGGTTGTGGGTCAATATTAACCAACCGATAAGGGGGGGTAATAACCAACAAAACTGTAGGGAAGACAATTAGGGAAAACAATGGTTAATGATGGGGGAACCAGGGGTACAGGGTTTTGACCCACAGCCAGGACAATCAACGTTCGCAGAAAAGAACATCCATAGAAAAAAATCGATGTTTTCACAAAGGTATGTCAATTTCTAGGGTCTTGTGGCGCTGCTAGTACAACAGTTAATTATGCCCGGTCGATTCTCGAAGTGTTGTAGCGAATGCTTAAGTTTTTTATTGGGGGTTCTTATGATTTGGGTTGGGGTACCCCCAAATCATCCGATTTTTTTGAATCAATAAACCATCCAGTTTGGGTTGGGGTTCCTGATTTCAAGACCCGCCATACAGCAGTATCGATCATTGGTCACAGCAGTGCTGGCCCTCACCATTCGGTGACCGAATTTGGAGCAACCATCGACCCTGAAATCAACCATCATCCAGTTGATACAACCATTTACAGTAACAATGGTTTATATTAAGCATTTGCGGTTGATAATGCACCATAGTCCAGTAACTAGTATCACCAAACATCATAAGTGCAAGGTTAGCCACCGTCAACAAGTTTTTTCCAGACCATTCATGGTGAACTCTCAAGCATTTAGGGGTTTCTCAAAATGCCCACCATTGACCATTCTTAACTATTATCAACCATTCACTTAATCAATTATTCACCACTATTAACCCCTATCATTAACCATTTTGAACCCCTATCATTAACCATTATTATTCCGCATTAACCATTCTTAGCCACCATTGATTACCGTCAAACCACCATTTCACTGGATCCGTTTTCCCAAAGACGTAGTCCCTCCCCTGAATGTCACCACAGATGATGCTTGAAGCGGTAGGGGGTAGCTGGATCTTCCACTAATGGATGGTAAGTTTCACTGATGGTAACTATTGGTTTATGGATCTTGGATAGGTACATGATGGTTGAAACTTCTTCCAGGTACCCATAAACTAACCTCACTGATGGTAACTATTGGTTTATTTGTACCTGGCAGCGGATGTTGGATGGTCCTGGACGCTGCCAAAAATGGTGGCACCGATTTTTGGGTATGGATCATTTAGCGTTGATCAATCGGGATGCAACCCACATGGTAAATTTTTATACAACTGTTAGTTGTTGTTGGTTGACGATCAGTCATCATAAGGGTTTGATATTTGCTGGTTTCCGGAAAATTATCAACGCAAACTAAACATCCGTAATGCTCCATCAGCAATAATCAACCCTGCGGAACCAGCATGTTCTGTCTCATTCTTTTGTTGCTCATTTTGTTATTTGGTATTTCTTGATTGTATCAAGTGTATGTCAAGTGCTCCACAACACTACCATGATCGATGTATTTATTTGTATGTAAACGTTGTAGCCATGCATCTATATTCATGTGCATCATTATCCATCATTTATATCCACTAGCAATATATCAACACAAGCAGTAAACTTTAGTAGTTCCTCATGTATTAATCATCGTCAAAATGGGTGTTTTCTCAAAATAGGGGTAACCCTAAATCATCCTTTACAAACCATTTGTAGTACTAAACCAACCATAACTTTGGGGGTTCCCAACGGCTTAAGAAATCCCCATTACATACTGTTCAATATCCGCTAGGTATCCGCTCATCATACACCAATGCTAACAAAGCAGCGCTTCAAAGCTCGGGAAAGTGAACGGGGAATTAGGTAGATTAAGAAGCCAGCAATGGGGTATAATCTGTTTCATGTAATATTGGTTGGTGGTTTTAAACATTTTGAATTTTCACTAGTAATCATTAACAAATGGTTGGTTGACTAATATGTTTAAAGGGGTTGAAACCACCAGCCAGAATAATATATGAGCTCATATATGGGGTTTCTTAAAATGAAGTACCCCAAGAATGGTTGGCTTAGTACTATATATATATATATATATATACGGTCAATAAGCTGGATGATTCGGGGGTCCTTTATTTTGAGAAACACCCACAATATGCATATTTGGTTCATCTGATATGATATGGTTAGCCATCAACATGAATATCCATAGGTACACCCGGTTGATGATGTTTTTGATTGGTAAAACTATCAATTTTTCAACCAATGTTAGTCAACTAATGAGCACAACTTTTAGCACACATGAATGGTTTTCTACTGGGAGATCTCTATCCCAATGTTGCTACAAATGGGTGCTTCTCAAAATAGGGGGACCCCCAAATCATCCAGCTTATTAATCATTATTAGTAATAAACCAACCATTTTTTGGGTACCCCTATGGCTTGAGAAACCACCAAATAGCGGCTGTAATTTGCAGTCCAACATGGACGATGAACAGCACAGGATGTCCCGGTGATGATTTTGACCCGCCATGTAACGCCGAGCTGTTTGAGGAAAAAGCCTTGAACCAAGCCGCTGAACCACTCGCGGGCGTGCAACCCTTGATCCAACGTTGCCACACAATTCGTTTTGGTACACGGGAACTATCGGGGAAGGTGTCTGTTTCAATAGGCAAGAAACAATTTCAAGGTTTTTCGCTGAAAGTGATAGCTAGCTTTTGTGGTCCAAGAGTTTCGATCATCGCTCAACCTTATTGTGTGATTGAGCGCTATTGTGGAGAAGCATTGGCTCCGGCAAACTGATTGACACTTAACCACAATGCTTCGTTTACCAATGGAGTTGAAGGAAACTCAATGAAGTTCCACGTAGACTCTGGCAAACCAACCTGGTTGCGTGGAAAATCCATCATTCATGCTGGTTTGACCCATAAAACATGGTGATTCGCGCTTCCAGAGGGAATGTTTTTAGTCCTGCAATGCTTCTGCCGCACTTGGACTGGCCAGGGATCTGCTCATCAAGTCCCTGCGGTCTTGAAAGAATTGTGACTCGGCAGTGTCACCAAGCTGAGTAAATATGTGTAGTAATGGTTATTGATGGCTGATAGTGATGGTGAGCAATGGTGACATAATAATGGTTTATCATGGTTGAGAATGGTTGAGAATGAATGTGAACAATGGTTAATAATGGCTTATTATGGTCAATTATGGCTGACAATCATGGTGAACAATGGTTTATTATGGTTAATATTGCTTAATAGTTTGTTTATTGATCATAATAGTTTCTTATAGTCATTAATATTATTAACCATAATAAACCATAATAAACCATGGTGAACAATGGTTGATAGTGATGGCTCATACATAATGACAAACTTACTTGAAAGGAAACCAACGAGGTGGGTGAACGAACTCCTGGCACTAGGCATGGTGTCACTATACGCTTACGTCGTGCGTCTTAGAACAATGGATAAAGAAATAGATAGGATCAACAATTAGATTCATTGATGAGGCTATGGTGAATTTAAACAACCAACTGTATAACAATGGATAAAGAAATAGATAGGATCAACAATTAGATTCATTGATGAGGCTTTGGTGAATTTAAACAACCAACTCTATAGCAATGGATAAAGAAATAGATAGGATCAACAATTAGATTCATTGATGAGGCTATGGTGAATTTACACAACCAACTCTATAACAATGGATAAATAAATACATAGGATCATAGGATCAACAATTAGATTCATTGATGAGGCTATGGTGAATTTAAACAACCAACTGATGGATAAATTCACCAACAAAACTATAGGGAAAGCAATAGTCAATGATAGGGGAACCAGGGGTACGGGGTTTTGACCCACAGCCATGATGGTTCATGATGCTCGACATTGATGGACATTTGTTTGGTAGTGCTTGGCGGTATGGAGCCAACCACTTATGCATGTCAAATGATTCACTTGGTCGATATGCATTACGAATCGTGATGGATATACCTATTTGATACGCATGTGGTGCGGTGATCCAGTGATGATTCACGAGGGTTGACTTGTGACTTTTACAAATATCTTGGAGCAGTGTTCAATCATTGTTCAGGCTTTATAAGTGGGTGTGTCCAAAAAAGACGTACCCTCAAAGCTGGTGGTTGCCCTACTATGATATCATGGTCATTATTGGATAGTTAGAAGGCACCTACGTAAACCTTTTACCCAACGGGATGGTCCAATGACAGTATTTTGGCAATCGCAGATCTGAATAAACCCCACTTCTGCCAGCTAGCTGGTTATTCACAGGCAAGCATGGTTTCTTAACCGCTGGACCGAGGGTTAATTGCGATGATTACACTCTGGTAAACTAACATAGCAACGGAAAATCACCACATGTTATAGAGATTCCCTAGGAAACCATTAATAATTGGCAGATTTTCCATTGCCACGTTTACCAGAGTGTACAGTGGTATACCATGGTTCATCTTGATGAAGAATGATCCGACGACTTCAACAAAGGCACGGCAAAATAATGGCTGGCTAATTGGACTTGATCAACAGCTGAATAATTACTTGACAATGGCCAACCACTGAATAGGCAGGTCTTACTTGCATGTATACAATGGCTAAGAAATTCTGGTTTAATATACATGATGGCTAATTACTAATAGCTTAAGTCATGCTTAGTTATCAATAATATTTGTAATACCAGCCATGTACATAATACCTGTCTAGTGAATAATTACTTGACCATGGCTTCATGTGTAGACACTTTAGCGATGACTCGATGGAATTAAAGCATTGTCATAAACCAATGATTCCGATGACTTCATTGGTAAGAATGATCCAATGTCAATACCAATAGCAATATGCTCGATCGGCCATTATAATCATTCAATTCGACATGTCAACCCATATAATCATAATGAACTATTTTGGTTATAACCATTTCATTGTAAACCAAGAATCATTTGCATAAGAGTATTCATCATAGTAAGACCCTTGATTCGCAATTGCTATGATCATTAGACATCTTAAGCGTTGACCCAATCATGATTTATAATCTTCGACTGATTATAACCATATATTGCTTTATAATGACCATAACCATATAATGATTTATAATGATTATAATCATGATTTATAAGTGGATCATAACGATTCACCGGTGGTTAATGATCCACTCAAACGCCCGCGTTATTTCGAAGCCAGGAAGTTCCGGGTTGCGGCACAGGAACGAGTCAGCTCCGGTCATTCAACGTGTGCGCCAATGGGTGGAGGACCTGCCGGCCTCCTCGCCCAAGGTCGGGAGGGCGCGTCATGTGGGTGGCATCGATACGTGGCTCGCCGGGGTTACCAGGTGGAGTACACTCCGGTAACAGTTCGCAGGCGGGAAAATGAATGAAAATCACGAGATTTTAGAGAGAAAAATTAAGAACAAATCAATAAGTGCTGGATTATCCAGCCAACTATATGGCTATTGGTCAAGATTAACCAACCAATTTCATGGTGGAGAATGACCAACAAACTATAGAGAAAGCAATGGTTAGTTAATGGTGGGGGAACCAAGGGTACAGGGTTTTGACCCACGGCCATATTAGATCACCAGAGGGTAACAGGCAATGAGCTATCAATCAGAAGCTATGAAACATCCAGTTGCTGCTTGCAAGGATCCTTTCACCACTTGGACTTTTGCTTCAGGGACAATTATGACCAGAGTTTCCATCATAATTGTTTGGTCATGGTTCCCTATTCCCTATCATTATTTAGAAGCAACCAAACAATAGACTTACTGTTATTCATGAATATACTTCTTTGGTCTATTGTTCATGATACACGATGATTATTATTCATAAATGACCATTTCTTCAATCATAAACATACAATAATACGAAAACAATAGACTTCATGATTCATGACCCATTTTTGGTTCTAGCAGAACTGCTTTTGTAGACCTGGGGCTCTCCAGTTGGATGTAGAACTGGCGTCGAGTGGGATGACACCGGCGAGTCTATGGTAGACATGAGCAGATGGGAGCAGATGATTTACCGGGTTATGTCTATGATTGTTATAAGTCACTGGTTATAAACCATAATCAGATGGTTATAAGCTGACTCTTTTTGAGTCCCTGTCTTTTAAAATTGATTGCCACGGATCCATGATGGTTGTAGATGCTTGTTATTTGCAATTTTCACCAATTGCATATTGTGCCCGACCACCAAGAACCCAGATGCTGAATCATGACTGATGATGATGAACGATTGTGGATAATATGTAGTTAGTGCATCATTGATCATCATTTTGTATCAAGCTTTCTGACCATTTTTAACCATCAGTACGTATCATTGACCGTCATGATTAGTGATTTTGAATCACTGTGGTTTAAACCTCGGGTGATTCAACTTGCTTAATCATGGAGACAAAGGGAGATCCGTATAAACATCCATCATCATCACCAGTTTTACTGCAGTTTTAACAATTGTGTTTCCGCACCACTGATGAACCATGCTATGGTTCACCTGCGTTACACCATCACTGTATGGTTGATAATGGTCAATCATCAATGAATGACGGTTGATCATGCTGAATAGATGTTTGTGAAATTGATTCATAGCAACTTTAATTACTCATGATTTACACTAACTCATGTTTCTTAAACTGTTTTACAGCAACTATAAATATGCTTAACAAACATCGCTTAGTGCAAAACTACTATAATCATTCCATGGGTCAATTTGCTGTTCTGCTTCAGTGACAATTGATTAACCATCATTTACACTAACTGATGTTTGTTAAATTAAATTGATTTACAGTGACCTTATTCTGGTTAACATCATAATTCTGTTCAACCACTTCTGTTAGTAGCTTCTGTTCACCCTATAAAAGCATGTTAACATCATGCTTTTGTTCAACCACTACGCCATCCCATGGCTTAACACCGGGTCCGTGTTCGGCCGCTGCCTGTGACTCGAGGCCTGCGTTTTGGACTTGGGCGCAGGCTTTGGATTTCTGTGTCTCGGATGGCGAGGCGTTGCGCAACGGGACGCACTGCGTTGGTGAGCTGTGAAGAAGATTGGTTGGAATAAGATTGGTTGGAATAAGATTATAAGATTGGTTGGTTGGTTGGTTGCTTGGTTGCTTGCTTGGTTGGTTGGTTGGTTGGTTGCTTGCTTGCTTGCTTGGTTGCTTGGTTGGTTGGTTGGTTCGTTGGTTGGTTAACAAGCCAACACATATGCAACAATAGGGATATATGCACTACAGCTGGTTGGATGGTTGGTTGAAGTTGGTTGGTTGGTAGCTGGTCCTATATGATTCCCATAAAAACGACCTTGATTTCAGCCAAGTATGGTGATTGCTTGGTAGCTATTCACATTGGAAAGGCACAAATTCAGCCAAATTCTTTTGGCAGGTTATGAGTTGGGCGGAACTTTTGTTGGCATAAGAACCGACAAATCTCGATGAGCAATTGTCGTTGAAGGAATTGGAAGGGTGACAAGTGGATATTTGTCACAACTCTTCTCAAGTATTGGACAACGGCAAATCATATCCAGCATGACCCGTTGTTTGATAGGCGTTGATTACCGATAGTTAGTCGTGGGAGTGGCCAATGATGGATCAGCCACTAGCGGTGGTCAATATCCACATCCAGTCAGAGCATTGGCTTGGCTTGCCAGTTGCCACTGGACTTAGATTCGTTTACCCCGATCTGACAAAGCTGGCTGGAGAAATGGCAGTCATTAATGGTGATCTTCCGTGTTCGGTTTTACCAGTACCAAGTCAAATGTCTTATCAACCCAATCCAGTGAGATTCTCGGGGAAATCTGACATGGCAACCAAACATGCCACACTCTTCGATCATCTACCAGGGATGGACACATTTGATTGCAACCTGAAAGTCTCAAGTCCGGCACGAGTCAAAACTATGTAATCCAAACATTGGTAGTAGGATGAAATCAGCAATATGAAGCAACAAGACTACCGGTGAAAGCAAACAATCAGATTGCTATGGCCTGCCTTTTGACAGCCTCTGACCCACCGAAAAACCATGGAACCCCCGAATTGTTTGGGGTCCGCGATGCCGGAGTTGCCACCTTGGACTACTGGTGGATGGTGGTTCCTCAACGTCATGACCTCGGTGTCATGGCGTGGCTGATTGGTTCTTACCCGTTGTTGTTCCCTAAGCCCCCTCATTAGTAATTCATGTTGTGTTATCATTGTCATGAATTCATTGTGATTCTACACTCTTACGTGCACAATATCTATATATATATATATGCAAATGCAAACACATCTCACACACAGAAGTATATGTATATATATATATATACACATACATGCATACATACCCAGTACGTGTTTGTTAGTTGTTCATGGCTATGATGTTTTTTCCGCATGACCAATAAGATAGTTCGCATTGTTTGTGTGACTGCCATAATTTTTGTCCCAATTATGCTTATTATTACTACTATTGTGAAAATGATTCTCTATAGCAAAATTAGTGTAATAAAATGAGTACTATTGTGACAATTATGCTTATGATTACTATTTATTGTCACAATTATTGTGAAAATGCTTATGATTTTACTTAATTACCATTTCTACCACCATTTCTACCACCATTTTTACTCCATTTCTACCACCTTTTTCATAGTCAACGCCCAGTTTGCTGGGTCACCCGCAACACTGTTTTTTTGCGGTGCAGCTCAGGTCCATGTTCTTGTCAGAGCTGCTGCCAAGTGACTTGACATCCAGGTCGTGGTTGTAACATGGATGTTGTTTGTTGGTTGTCAGCAATAGCTAGACCCAAGCTGTAACCACTAAACATTCACAGGTAACTATAATCTTTTGGTGATTGGGAACTATATAGTTTGGTAAGGGTTGTAGAACCTATTGTGGCTTCATTGGGAACTATAACTTATGGCTCCAAAAATGAAGTGCAATCAGCAAGAATTTGCCATGACTAGTGACTAGCCATCACGAATCATTTTGGTAGCAAACACAACTTGACTGGTGTCATGAATGGTGGGAGAATAGTTGCTGGCATCCAAATTCATGGTGGGACACTTAAATTGAACCAGTCACTTTTTTGAATATAGACATGTGTGTATATATATATATGTATGTGTATATATGCATGTAATGACTCAAGTTAAGTGGATATACGTATCCCAATTTCTGATGGACGATTCGCTCTGTGTATGAACTTGAGAGGAACATGCTCTCCCGAAACCATTCATTGGATGGATCCACTTGGTGCATCCTGGCGCGCTGGATTCGCAGTAATGTGCCAGGTGGTGGTTGGGATGGGATGGTTTGGGATGGTATCGGATCGTGGTGAATGATTCGTTTGGACAAAATGGACAAAAGGATGCAAAAGGGACGTTGGGTGCATTAGGGTTTCCTAATAAGATAGGGGTCCCCCCAAATCATCCAATAGAAACAATTTCTATCACCTGTGTAGTTGGAGTACGGCCCCTAGACGGCCGTGGTGTTTTAGGTCGTTTTCAGTGGTTTCATGCAGTTGATGCCACGTGGATGCTACGTGGGGCATGTGGGGGTGGGGTGGGGTGGGGTGGGGCATGTTAACGCTCACTTGCATTTGCAAGCGATGTTGATGTTACGTTGATGCCATGTTGATGCTACGTGGATGCTACGTGGGGCATGTGGGGGTGGGGTGGGGTGGGGTGGGGCATGTTAACGCTCACTTGCATTTGCAAGCGATGTTGATGTTACGTTGATGCCATGTTGATGCTACGTGGATGCTAGGTGGATGCAACGTGGATGCCATGTTGATGCTACGTGGATGCTACGTGGGGCATGTGGGGGTGGGCTGGGGTGGGGGGGGGGGGGGGATGGCATGTTAACGTTCACTTGCACTTGCAAGCGATGTTGATGCTACGTGGATGCCAATTAGTTGCGCACCAAGTGAAAAAATTCACTTCGGAAGGCGCCAAAATTTTCCAAAGTTTCCAACATTGCCGGTACCCAAACCTTGGACCGGTCATGGAAAGCGTTGAAAACTTTCTTGCCAGCTCACACGGTTTTGAAAGTCAAAGACCGTGGGCATTCCAGTTTGCATCCTTGTGTGACACAGTACATCCACATGTGGTGTTGGCAAGTGAGTTTGCTGAACCCAGATCTGCGCAGATTTTTTGAGGAGCTTGAATCGCTGCTGTTGAAGCAATACGGCTGCAAAAACATGCCTGGCCAATTAGTTGGGGAAAACCCACAAACCCTCAAAATGGTCATTTCGTCAGCACGAAACTGCAATTTTCCTAGTTCTGCCTGTAAACGAGGGGTTGAAAACACCCGAAATGGCGTGAACTTGAGTTATAGGGGCCGAAATACATTTCCCATGACGAAAAGTGTGCACATATACAAAAAATGCACGGCCAACTGAGGGCCGTGCTCCTAGTTCTATGATCCCGATCAACTGGCTGCACTGTGGCAGCATGGGGTGTCGGTCCACTGTAGCCTTTGTTGGCTGTTCACATCCCAAAGATATGAGCAGAAATGCTGGCTGTTTCCATGTTACGTATTTTTGGTGATGTGGTGGTTTCTCAAGTTTCTCAAACCATTTCCGTGGTCATTGTCACGCCAAATGGTTGTGCTTCCTGTACATAGGAAGAAACATCTAAACATCTTGAACATAAACATAAACATAAACAATTCCATCGATTAGATGTCAATGAATAATGAATTCTTCCGTCACTTTAAATACTGTTGAGTTCAGCCAGGCCCATATTTTTTTTCCTCATTATAATGTTTCTTCTCCATTTTGTGTTTATGTGTTGCCACCATCCTTGTTCCTTCAGAAGATGAAACTCTACATGGTGCAACTCCGACCGCAGAACACTTGTGGAAGGCAAGGCCCCCAGAATCCCTGGGCAGATGCTGCAGCCGAAGCAGCTGTTCGACATTGGAACGGTGCCCGCTGTTCCTCCTTTCCCAGGGAGAGCATCTCCTGCGAGCTCAGCTCCCACTGCAGCTGGACATGAGGAGGCTCCAGGCACCTTGGTCCCTGCAGATTCACCTCCGAGGAGAAATGCCTTGGTTGCCGCCAGTCATCGGAAGGAATTCCGAGACGAATCTCCGAAGCAATATCCCAATGTCAAATTCAGAAACGTAGAGTTTGGGGATTTACCTCCGCCTAAGGATTTTGCAGGAGACGAAGAGAAGTTTTTGTGCCCAAGCTGCCAGCACAAGAGTGCTGCTTGGACGAGCTCAAGCCAAGGCACCAAGCGTTGCCTTGTGGCAAAGTGCCCACGGTACAACGGCCATTCATGCGAATGGTTTGCAGTATTCAATGCAGATGTACTGGACACAATACCTCGGTCCAGCACGGCAAGAACATCCACTGCAGGATTGAGATAGATTGAACGATTTCACATGTGGCAGCGAAGGATGGTGAACAAGTCCGGGCGCGGTCGGCTAGTTCACATCTGAGGATACTTACTCATCCAGCCCTATATCGTTATGTAGGTGTGAATGCATCAGAACAACCTGTTGGTCATCTGAGTTTGATTTGATGCATCATCAGCTGGGCAATGTCGCCCATGATCGTTTTTTTATGTCAGAAGTGGTACTCGTAGTCTTGCAGTTGTTGCGGCCGTTGTTGGTGGTGGTGCTGCTGCTGCTGCTGCTGTTGTTGTTGTTGTTGCTCCGGCATGTGTCAGGTGACAAAGTGAAGGAGTTTTGCCTCATGGTGCCTTGGATGTTGGTTGGCGCAGAATGGGCCATTGATGTTGACTGAAGTGGACCAAAACAACATGGCCATAGCCATGGATACCAATAGGATATGATAACAATAGGATAAACAAATGCAACATGCTGGTTGGTGGTTTCAAACATTTTTTATTTGTTATAGTAGTCATGAACAAATGGTTGGTTGACGAATATTTTTCACAGGGGTTGAAACTACCAACCAGCATGGCCTTTCATGGTGAATGATACCAATAGGATATGGCTATGGTCCATAACCCAGCATCCCAAAAACTGGTAGCGCACGTCCCAAGCAGCAGACTGAAGTTTTCAAAGGTGGGGTGTGAACAGCTAGGGGGACATACGGGGAACTTGACCCACAAGCAAATTAGCTAACCATATTACTTCTATTTGATCTGTCTGGTGTCATCATTTTTTTTGTTGATTGCCTCATGTGGTTTGGGATGGCTGATGACCATCAACCAGCAATGGTAAATCGCCATCTCTAATGATAGACTCAGCAGGTGGGGGCAACAATATTTGAGCGCAAATTGAGGGAATAAACACCATCCACCAGCTCCATCGTTGAGTTTATGAATGTGCCATTAGAATCACAACCCTTTATTGGCAGTGCCTACAATCCCCATAGGCTTATGTTTAGTTTCTTGGAGCATGTGTTTGTACGCGTCAGGAGATGATGTGCCCAAACTACTTTGGGGGACACAGTTGAGCTTTATTGGCTATTGCCTGTTGATGTTATTTATTGATTACTAAAAGATACTATAGTTCAAAGAAGGCCAAAATGTTGGAAAACCAGCCATTTAAACCAACAACAATTGTCAATATCATTTTCAAAATCATTTTGGAACCAGCTGATACACTGATACATAACATCTTTGGATATTGTTGGATGGTTGTTGGATCAAACCCCATGTTTATGTAACGTTTATTGCTGTGCCATGTTTTAGTACAATCCATCGGTCGGGGATCCAAGGATTATCCCAGGATAGACTTGGCATCGCGGATTGCTATTGGTCGTTATCGTCAGTACTGTGAGATCCTGACAAGAACAAGCGGCCCTGATATGTCCATGGGTCATTACCAACGACTCCGAAAATGGATACAGTAGATGATCATCGCAATAGTTGGACTGGTTTGGTTGATGTGATGTCCATCGCAACAGTCGGACTACTAGTAGTTTGGTTATTGATTTGAACAGCCTGGGTACAGGGGCCCTTGACCCACAGCGAACGTGCCACCTAGAAAGAAGGAACTGCGTACTGGAGATCAAATAGCCAGTAACTGAATCCTCATGTCTTCAACAACCAAAGCGTACCGTTGTTTACCATTGCATATGGTTGTGAACTGTCATAAGCCATGATAAAATCATCATGATCACCATCTATTCTTTGTTTTGGGATGTCGGCCGCAAATATCCACATAGTTGGGTCGATTCACATCTCAATGACATGTTTTTCCCCGCGTCATTGGGGTGCAAAAGATGGGCACTGGGGTTCTTACAGAGCCATGCCAATGGTGTCCCATAAGGTTCCCTTCTGCTCAGCAGTTGAAGATGGCAACACTGTAATCACAAATAAGGCTGTTGGGATACATATACTGTCTCGAAAATCATCTTAAACAACGTCATAGTTTGGCTGGCTGGAGATACCTCTCATCCAACGAACGGCCCCCAATGTAGGCTACACAGTTCTCACCTTTGCTAGGACATGAGCTACGCCAACATGGGCGTGGAGAATTCCAGCGGGACCACATCGACGGATCACATCTACAAGTTGCCCTGGCGGATACCCATGTACACCTTGAAAGTGGATCTCAAGAAGAAACTTGGAGCAATTTGGTGGTTTCTTAAAACAGGGTACCCCAAAGTTATGGTTGGTTTATTCTTAAAAATGGCTTATAGAGGATGATTTGGGTGTCCGCAAATTTTGGGGAACCCCCACTTGTAGTGCAGAAAATTGCCACACCAGGTTAGGTTGGATGCGCCTGTCAGCAACCGGCCCATGTGGATCCCACCCAGTGGTGTTGGTAGAAGTTCTCAGTACCTGACCAACATCAAGTACTACCACGCATGGCTTATTGACACTGCTCAATGTGTAGGAACATCGTCATGTTTCGGAACCAGTAATTTTGAACCGGCACAACTTGATATGTTTTTATGATCCATTTGGAGTCTATTGAGGCAGGTTGTGACGTCAAAGCTGCTGCCATTCCAACAGTAGCTGGCCACTGTCAAAGCTGTTGCCTCTGGTGGCACGGCTGTCTCTGGAATCGATCGCCATGTGTACCTGCAATGACCTCCCTTCATCATCAAGCGTGGTCTGAAGGGTTACTCCTTCATTTTCCTTTAATAACGTGGGGATGATGGAACGTGCAAAGGGCTTGACTTGCACACAGATCGGTTATTGGTTAAGTTGCTCAAGATTTGCCACAAAACCATGTATAGAATATCTACCAGAATCGCCTGGTAGTTGGCAGTTACCCCAGCTATAGATCAACTTATAGCCAATATAGTTGGTCATCATCCCTTATAACCACCTCAGTATTCAGCCAAAACTGACAGAGACCCTATAGTTACTAGCTATGTGAGCAGGCCCCCCGGTCCCTTGTAGAAACCATGCACCTACCCATCATTCCTCTGAGGAAGACTACGCTGAACCAGATTGCCCAGCGGCTTTTTCACAGCGAAGATCTTCGAGAAGCACCCATCTTTGCATGCGGCATCCATTTGTGCAATACGTTCCTCGGTGTTTGATGGTCAAATGGTGGTGAAATGATGATTAATTGATGGTAAGATGGTCGTGGATGGTTAGTTACCTTGCAGACCTGTTGAAGGGAGGCCAATGGAAGCAAAATTCCCATGAATGGTTAGCTTCGCAATGAGTGGCTAGTGAATGTTAATGATGACTCATGATATCTGAGAATGATCAGTGTTTGTTGGTGAGATAATCATTCCATGAATCGTTGCAAGCGCCTCGTTGTGATGGTTTATGGGGGGTTGTGGTTCGATGATTGCTGGGTTAACCAGAATAAACCATGATAATCTGGATTATGAATGGATTATTAATCCATCATTACCCATCATTATCCATTATCATCAGTGGTTAACCATTATGAATTCACACGTTGGTTGATGTTTGATGGCTTTTGGTGCCAAAAAAGTGGTTAGCTCATTTCTTGATACCTGATCTCCTTGAAACTCTCAGCGAGATGGACCCTGGACCAGTGCGGTCCAGATGACAGCGATTGACGCCAGTTGGATACAACAAAAAAGTGTTTGTATTTGAACCAACAGATAGCCCAACTGGCGTCAACCATAGAATTATAGATAAAAGTGTTGTATAGATGGATAATCTTATATAGGATGTTGATAATTTAGCACAACTATAGAATTATCCATCTATATAAGATTGGTAAACATGTGTGAATATATCGAATACTGGTCCCCTAATTGTCTAAAGGCTACCAGCTCATTCTTTGGCGCCATGAATCAGTTGGAAGTTGGGTCAGTGACGATGTTTCTTGACATACATGTATATTCACATATACATACACATATACATGCACATACATCTGTTTGTTTTTATATGTATATGATATTGAAGATAAGATGAAATTATACAGTTACTTTAATAGTTTGATAATCATATCTATATCTATCTATCTATCTATCTATCTATCTGTCTATCTATCTATCTATCTATATATATATATATATTTATTTATTTATATATATATATATATGAAATATAGATTCAAAATAGAATGCACAAACTGATCAAACGTGGGCGGTGTGCTACCAAAGCTGATGCCCAATCCTGAATCCAGCATGGGGCCCTAGCATTGGATCCACGCTGCACAGGTTGGGCATCCGCGCCGCACAGCTCTTTAATGAGAATGCCAAGGTGCAGCGGAGTTTTCTGGGACCCGGCCACCCTGGCGGTTGGTTGTCGGTGTTGGTTCTTTCCCATACGGTGTTGGGCTGTTTATAGGGGAGGCCAACGAATAAGAGGGACTAGGAGTTGCTTATCAATCACTGTCAGCCATCACCAAATGCTGGTTTCTCAAAATATAGATGTGGGTGGTACCCCCAAATCATCCAATACAGGGTCCTACATTGTGAGAAAGCGCCAAATAGTTGCCCGGGCAGTTGTTGCTGTTGTTGTTGTTGTTGTTGTTGTTGTTGTTGTTGTTGTGGTTGTTGTTGTTTTGTACAGCAACAGTAGACCAACCATGTAATGGTTACCATAGCCGGTATATCCCCGAGTATTGTTGGTTATTATCCCCTATTATCATCTATTATCAACCATTACCCTCCAGTAAACTAACATAGCAATAGAAAATTCACCAACTATTAATGCTTTCCTAGGGAATCTCTATAAAATATTGTGATTTTCCATTGCTGTGTTAGTTTACCAGAGTGTAAGCATTGGTTCCCCTATCATTAACCATTGTTTTCCCCAAAGTTTTGCTGGTTATTAACCCCATTATTGGTTATTATCAACCATTAACCATTGGGTGGTTGGTTAATAACGATCAGTCTGACCATCGCTCAGTCGCCAGGTCTCAGGCTTTGCCTTCGTGCCGTGCTGCTTTCCCACGTCGCGCCATGTGTCGCAGCAGGTGGTGTACCAGCACCTTGGTGGCACCTGCGCCGTTGGGGTGGCACCCGGGGTGGGTGAAACAGTCGATGGATGGGTATAGACATGCGATATGCCATCGATTATGTGGTTTTATAGTGGATTAAAATGATTAATCATGGGGGAAGCAATGATCAATATATTGGGATTATGGGAGATGATATGGTTTTGTGGGGGATTATAGTATTATAGTGGGAAAGAATAGGGGATACGAACCAAAAATAAGACCAGAGGGTGGTTTCCTAAGGGGACTCCAAAAAATATTCTCAAAATGGGGGGGTACCCGCAGACCATCCAATATGAATCAATCATTGACAACTATTTTTTGATGATGTGGTTGATGGTTGACAACGGTTAATACATGGTTAATAGTGGTCAATGTTTAGTTAATAATGGTCAATAATGGTTGATTATTCAAAAATATGCTCAAAATAGGGGGTACCCGCAGACCATCCAATATGAATTAATCATTAATTATGATTTGTTTGATGATGGTTGATCAAACAAGGTAAATGAAGCAGCAGATGAACCGCCATCGACCAGCTGATGCAGCCATCAATGTACCATCAAGCAGGCATTGAACCAGCAATGAACCATATTTGCTTAATCGTTATACACCATGAATTCTCTATTAGATAGCCATGTGTTAAGCATCAATGAATTATATGACCTCCGTGAGTCATAATTGAACCATCATGGAACCATCATTTAAGCATCAATGACTATTCTAACCATTGTCAACCATCAAAAAACCACTATCCACTACTTACCACTATCCATCAGTTAATCATATATCAAACCGTTTATCCATCATTTAACCATATATTAACCATCAATCACTATCTAATCATCAATTCAGAATCAGACAAGCCACCATTGACCATCAATTAATCATTCATCAACCATCCATTAGTCAACCATTGTGAAGCATCGATGAACCAGCAATGAACCATCATTGAACTATCAATGAACCATCCATCAGCCAGTGTCTAAACCAGTACTTACCCATATAACTCAACCTGTAGTTGCCATAAACCACCAGGAAAAAAATATCCAACCATTTATCCATTCTTAACCATTAGTTAACCAGTAGTTAACCATCATTTTTAATCAATGAACCTCTATCCACTAGTTTACCACTATCCATTGTTTCATCAGAAATCTAACCATTTATCCATCAGTTAACCATCATTTAACCATCATTCAACCATCATTCAGAATAGTGAATAATGGTTTAACTAACCACCATCGTTAACTATTAAGCCACCATTGACCACCAATCACTATCTAATCATATCATCAATTCAGAATCACTTGCTAACAATCAATGAACCATGAATCTGCATACTTAACCAGTACTTAATCATGAATCACTATCTAATCATATCATAAATTCAGAATCACTTGTTAATTAACCACCATCATTAACTATTAAGCCACCATTAACCACCAATCACTATCTAACCATCCCTTCAGAATCACTTCACCCTTTATTGAAGCCATGTCTGCATCAGAGGTTGGGACAGCATCGCTTCGCGGCGCGTGACTTCTTAGATCCCAAGGTGCCAGCACGGATGGAGCACGGATGGTGTCCTTGAAAAGGAGGAATTAAGCAGGAATGATATGGATGTATACACGATGTATACATCAATTATATAGACATGTATAGGTTTTTACATCAATCATGTTAACATCGGATAAAGGTTATAGGCATCAATTATACTATATAGGTTTTTACATCAATGATGTTAACATCGGATATAGGTTTTTAGGGAATATACTATATATACAATCAATTACATGGTGATATATGGTTTTTGTAGGGCATGATAGTGGGTGACAGTTGGATTTTGAATTTATCACTATCGTCATTGGATGTACAGTACGAATCAGAGTCATTGAATGTACTCAATCGATTGGTTGGCAGCCATACTGTGATAGTCATTGGTTGGTAATCAACCCACCATCAATACTGATTGATTAAGAGTGATCATTTTAACCCTTGACAAAATTACCCATCCACCACTTTTTTTAGCCATCTCGGAATCATCCTTGGTTCGTGTATTGTGAATGATCAGAGGCATTGATGCGTCCCACATTTTAATCGAGTGACGGTTATCATGGTGGGGAGTGTCATCGCAGATTCACAAAGAACCAACCACGTTCATCCATATTGCAATGACAAAAAGCGCCAAGCCATGATTAGGGCATATTAGAGCTATCCTTGTTCTTCATCCGTTATCTTCCCGTTATTACTCATGGATGTGGCTACTGCTTGTTAATTGAAGGTAATTAACCTAATCAAAATAAATGATCAATTAACAATTACTGTAGTTATATTTTAATCACTGGCAACAATTGTTAATTACAGCATGGTTGAACATGCTTAATGGATAGTGAACGGTTTAGTGAATGGTTAATCCATGAAGCCTCGAAAACAGTAAACCCGGTTGCTGCCCCACCAAGTGGCGCCACCCTGGTTCACCTGGGATGCTCAGGTGGTACCGTCCAACACGCAGCGCGACGTGGCGCTAACGTGGCGGGGTTCGGCCGGTTGGTGTAGTAGGTAACCAGGGTTGGTTACGTACTATGATGGTATCTGGACAATGAATTGATGGATCATTAGTTTTAGTGTTTATCATCATTAATGTTGATTTAATCATGAACTAGTATTAGTAATCATCAGTTTATAAGTTAAGAACGATCACTATTAGTTTTAATAATCATGAATGGTCTACTCATCAGTGGACCACGAATCAATGAGTAAACCAACTCATGGGTTGATCATGGATCAATGAGTTGTGGATTATCAGTCTGCCGTGAGTGCAAGTAATTTGTTGCTTGGTTGTCTTCCCCGTTTTTATGAAGCCATAGGAATTGATGGTTTAATACTGGTTGGTGGTTCTGAGCATATTATATTATTTTCTCTAGGAATAACAAATTGTTGGTTGGTTGACTAATGTTTCTGATTTAGAGGTTGAAACCACCAACCACTTTGATCTGAAAAAAGGAGTTCTGATTTCTTTCCCCGTAGGTGCAGCGCCGGCAACCTTCTACCAACTACCCTTTGCGTAGGCCAAAGCCGTTGTAAATCTTCCCCGCGTGTGCACTTTTTCAAAGAAGCAAAAAAGACACGGTCTGCAGTGCATTGTATATGTCTATAGCTAAAAGAATATATATATGATGTTTATTCACAGTATACAAAATATGAAGGCTCGTTCATATAGACAAAGGTCATGTAAGTCCACTGGTGGTTCGCATGAACACTAGCTAGCCCTCTTGGCCTTCCACGATGGTGGCCTTGACAACTGCTCACTTAGCAATGGAAAGACAGTTCACCAACAAAGCAGATTGCACGGAAACACAGGCATCCAAGCCGATTCTACACAAGCTGTTGTATGTCCATGAATGGTGTACCCAAAAAATGGTTTTGAACAGACATCAACAAATGTATTAACCCTTTTATACTGACCATATGTAATTTCCCTTAAGAATGGCTATGAACTTGACAAATTTAGTGCGAAGGTACCACCGTGGCGAACTGGACAAACCAATATGTCAAATCACCTTGCGTTGACTCTGCTTCAAGCAGAGCAGATGTGAGCTACATTGGATCATCACAGGCAGGTGGGCACTTGAAGCCCCGATCGGTTTCTGCGAATCATTGCTATCATTATTTGAATCACTACACAATCATTCTATAATTCCCTATTGACCAAGATAAAAAACACCCTATTCACTCCAATATTAAGATATGATTTCGGCAATATGTGCAATCTCACTGCCTATTACCTTCAATGCTCTCTCAAAAAAAGAAACTTTGTGAACAGGCCATTGGGTGGTTTCCTAAAATGCGGGTGCCTTCAAATCATGAAATTTGGATAATTTTCAGTGATAAACTATCTTTTTTGGGGGCTCCCATAAGAAAACCCCCATTGGTGCAAGCAAGGTATTATCGGCCTTTCAGACCACGAGGTGTTTAGAAACTTGTGGGTGCAAACCTCACGGCAAGACGAATATTCTTATGGAAGTGACCTTGCACACACACAAATGTGTCTCTATCAATGTATGTATCCACGCATGTCTTCACGTAAATACAAAAAATAGGATCCAGCTTTGTATCTTGTTGCATTGCCGTGTGTGTCGATGTAAGCATGATAAGTTTCCCAGCCGTTCCACATCAACACTCACAATGCCTCGGTACAGCTAAGGCTTTGAGCGATGGGCAGAGCACATCTTGGAAGGCTCTCCTTCAGCTGGGAAGTGTCTCCAAAGGTACACTTTTGTTTCGAGAAATAGCCAAAGGTTTGTTAATAGCGAATGGTTTACAAGAAACGCTGAAGAATGGTTCACAATCAGCAACTGTGTGTTAGCAACCAATGTTGAAGAAAGGGTTTAAAGCCATGAAGGATGGCGGAATCATGGCAGTTTCTTTCGAGGGTAATGATGTGTAATGATTCACGGCGATGATGGGTAATGTTCAGTAATGTCTACCGACCAAGAAACATGGGGGCGAAGGATGATTGATAGTTGGGTTCATAGTGGCAGTTTAATGATGACAAGGAAGAATGGTCAATGATCGTCAGGCAGGGGCTAGTAACCAACAAAAGTGATTGGATAGAAAGCCATGGAAAGCTAGTCATCAGAGCCCCCTCTTTCTGGCGCTTGGGAATTATGATTACGGTAGACGTCGTTGATTTACTTATTTGTAATGATTAGCTGGCTGATGCGGGTTGATAAAGTATTGGTACACACATGACTGTTTTTTTACTTCTTCAGAACTGCAACGTAAGTGGGTATTGTATCTAGAGGTAAGTACTGGTAGCTACAGGTACCAACCTCAATAGATACCACATATAGTAGTACAGAACTGGTAGCTAGCCTATGTACTGGTAGTTGGATAGCTAGTGGGTGCGACAGCTTATGACTTATGACTTGTGACTGTACATGTCGATTGGGTACCGGCCCTGTTGGTTGCGCTGATGGACCTTGAACCTTCAAAAAAAGTCCCAGACTTGAGAATGATGAGTCATAATGGTGAATCGTGGTTGATGTGATGGTCAGCGGTGCTTGAAAATGATTACTCGTTGTTGATGATGATGGTCAGTAGTGGTTGATGATGATGTTACTTCATAACCGTTGATGACAACTGCCTTGGCCCCGCCGGTGCACAATGCGTCTGAAAATGGTTACTAATGTTTGATAATGCTTACTGACAATTGGCAATAACGGCCAATAGCTGATAGTTGGTGTTGAAGAGTGGTAGTAATGCGTTGCAAACTGTGGAACAAACCGATTCAGCTAAATTATATGATTGTTACGAACAAACGGTACTATGGATGATTAAGCCAACATATAGCAAACTATTGTAGACAAACTAACTATTGTAACAACAATTACATTTGATTGGAACTCTAATTCCTGTTTCAAAGCTTGTTACTGGCTGATGGGCAATTCCTGGTCATGGCCATCATCAACCATCAACCCTCACTAACCATGATTACCCCTCACTAAGCATCACCTTCCATCATCATTCCCCATTTCCCACCAAGCATCATTTTTCCCGTCCACCATGGCTCCGCAACGCCCGTTGGCGCGGTGGGGCGCAGCTCGCAGAACGGAAGGCATCGAGACGGGCAGCAAAAGCATTGAGCGACACGAGCTGCACAGACCCACCAACGGCATGTTCGCCCAGGCAGGGAGGGGATCAGGTCATCCCCGCAACCAATTACCTGTAGTAGGTAACCAAGCCATGCCAACGAGCTTATACCAGCTGGTTACCAAGTGGAAGTATAGGGCAAGACAAGAAACCATAGGGATTGATGGTGTTAATAGAATTTTTTGATAAAGAAACCATGGATTTTTTGGGATAACCACCAAGTAGTAATGCTGATGAGGTTATGAAGGATACTTGGGATAGTTAGATTGGTTGTTAAAATGATTGATGTACCGTTCAAAAGAACAGTTTCGCAAGGTTGGTCAGGTTTGCATCTAGCATTGAGTCACGTTAGTTCATAGATGCTTGATTCATGATTGATGACCGCCGAGATCACCAAGGAAAAGTGAGGGTTGATAAGCTCAGTATTGTACGATTAATGAGTGGTTGAAGGGTCCATTAAGGATTTCGTCGATTGTATATGTAAACTGGGAATGGACACCCATAGGCTTGGTATGTCCAACTGTTTGTTTTGTCCTAGTCTATGATGAACTGCGGAACGACCCTATTGACTATACCAACATTGTACCAGCCATTTGGGCATTACAACTTGATGACTAGTGTCAACAACCATAGGGATAGACCGATCATATGACAACAACTAATAGTGCCAACCAATGATAAATGATAAAGCCCGGTTGGTTCGGTGCCAGATGGCTGGGGGTGTCGCTTTAGGATGGCTTCATGTTCAATGCATGAAAAATTAGCAAGATGCCCACAACCAAAGGTTGAGCAGTGTGACTGATCATGATCATTTCTTGTATGAATTATCGCCATGGGTCACTATGGACCATCATTTTTGTGGGGGATGATAACCAACACAAATAGGGAAAACAATGGTGAAATATGGGTTTTGACCCATAGCCTTTCGATCATTATGTTTTATCGTACATGTGTGATGCCCATTTGCATCAGGTCAGTTTGCAACTTGCACCATGTTCGGATCATGACCATTTGGTGGTTTTGAGCGCGCGTTGGTTTCCCCAAGATTTGGGATGGTTGGCTGCTAGCCTCATATTTTGCGCATGGCTAACAACAACCAGTACTAATAATGATAAACCATCGATGACCACTGATTGACCATGGTTTACCTAGCCACCAACCATGGATGAATCGAAGACGAATCATCTCCAACTTCCACATGTCCTCGTGAGAAGTCGGATAAGATTCGCCAACTGGGTACCCTAGAGATACAGGCGGGTTCTCAAGCCATAGGGAACACCCCACAATATTTGGCTTATTTTTATAAATGACACGGGATTTGAGATAACCCCAAAAGAATATTAATTTCTTGGTTTCATCCAAGGGTGGTTATTTTTATAAATGACTAACATTGACTGATTTGGGGTTCTCCCTCTTTGAGAAATACTCACATAATTTGTGATCCGCAGTTGCCATAGCTATGGGTATAACATGCACTACAGATCTCCTGTTTATTTTTTTGGTATAGTTGATAACAGGATATAATAGGATATAACAGGTGCTTATATTGAGGTAGAAGGTATTGTTGATAATATATCGTTGGTGTGCTTAAGACATTCAGCTGCATAGTTATATGTGTTATAGTTAGAAGTAGCTTTAAGTCTACCGTAGCTGGTAGCTACCCGGCAGATAGCAACTTAGCAATTCACGAGGGGTATCGCTTCGTAACACGGGGTCATCAACCGTCAGTCAGCCACTACCACGATCAACCAGCAAGTATTGACCGCTACTGCTAGAACCCAATCATTGTTGCTTATTGTCCCTCACTATGGGCCAATACACACCAGCTGCAACCATCATTGCATACATACCTCTGAATGACCTCATCAAAGTGTCATACCTTGGGTCAAACCAACATAGATGTGCGCTGAACTGGTTGAACACTCACTTTTTGGATGCTTTGCCTATGAAAACAGTGGTCAAGTTAATCACACACGTCAAACTCTTAGTTCAAGCATTGACTACCAGGTTTAACTGTTAGTTTAAAGATCAACTAATCATCAAATAACCATCCGTTAACCATCCCTCAACTATGAGATGAACCATGAGTTTGTCACCACAAAATTTAAGCAACAGCTATCAACCACCACGCATTCTCAGTGGCTAATCCGTCCGGCACCCTGCCACTATCAGAGCGCCGCCACGTCCACCGCGGGCAGAATATCTACATCTTTGCGGAACGACCCCTGGACTCGGAACCGATTGAGGTGACGCGTTTGACTCGTCAATGCTGGGACCACGAATGGTACGGGGGAGTAGGGAGCAGTCATGGTGCTTGTGGCGGCTACAAAATGGGTGTTTCTCAAGCGGAACCCCCAAAATTATGGTTGGTTCATTGCTTTATATGATGGCTATTGGATGATTTGGGGGCCGTTATTGGATGATTTGGGGACCCCTTATTTTGAGAGGCACTTGAATGGCTAGGGGTCAATATTAGCCACCCGGGGGATATTAATTCAACAAATATTATTGTCCCCATGTGATCAGTCCATATTCAACCGTGGTGAATGCTTATCAACCTTGGTCAGAGTGTGTCACAGTTCACCTTCGGTAAATGATACATGCAGCATAATCAGCCACAATGAAGCTGCATGCACCATCATTGCTTGTCGTTTCGCACCAACGATGTAAAACCTTCACTTAACCACTGGTAAAACACATGATTTTTAACCATCATGGTTGGTTGACTAATCAACTCAGCATTAACCATCATTGTTGTTTGTTGGTTCTTATTGAACTTGTATGAACTTATGATTCTCCGTGATAAATGCTCATCATCCATCATTCTGCCATCAACTCATCCATCAACCATCAATTGACGGTTGTTTCTGACTTACCGCCATTGATTGTCATGATGCTTGGTTGTCAAGCATCCATCCATCCGTCCGTCCATCCATCCATCCTGTAAAGTTTCACTGTTGTTTCTACCCTGATTGTATCACTGGGTGGTTTTGCTTATCGTACCGCTTGTACCCTGCACGCACTTGTGACTCTGTTCTTTTTGTCCTTGAGCCAAAGCCATTGTCAAGGCTTTGTGTATGTGCTGTGATATTGTACAACTCTGCCATGTACATTGTAGGACATTGTATCTTAACACCGTCCCTCGGTTTGATTCCCATTGTGAATCACACCGTTAAAAATTGTATACTACCAACATTGTCGATCATCCATTGGCATTCCATTTTGTCTTCAATGATTGTTCAACTATTTACATTCACTTGTATATGTTGTGCTTTGTCTCCTGTACAGTGCATGGTCATTGTGACCAGAAAGAAAGGTCGGCACGATCCACATTGTCATCTCATTGTCAGCTCGTGGTGCAGTATTGTTTGGTGTCGTGGGCTTCACTGTCGATGCATTGTGAACCATTGGGGTGCCATTGTCATTTGATGCCTTCTTGTTGGCGATCAGCTTGATGAGGCTTTGTCAGCAGCCTCTTTGTCTTCTCTTGCCCTCTTCATTGAGCGCTTGTCCTCATTGTTGTCCTCTTCGATTGCCATCTTGCCGAGCTGGGCCTTGATGGATTGCTCGTCGATCCATGCCTTGTGGTCTGGATGGCCCATTGCTGCTCGTCCATGGTTTGTAGATCTTCCTTCAGAGAAATTGTGCTGAGCCTTGTAGGCTGCCAAGGCTCCTTGAAGGTTTTGTGGGAGTTCATTTGTTCCCTGAACTCCCAGCTGCAGCATTGCCTGCTGGAATCCCGTGTGAACTGGACTTGTTGGGATTGTCCTCAGGATCTCCTCCACATTGAACACGGAGCTGAGGATCCAGACGTATCCCTTTGTCCATGTCCATCGACTGAACAAATCAGTCGGATTCCATTGCTTGATCTGGCAGATCAAGACATTGTCCTTCTCATGGCGGCTCATTGTGTAGGTGCAGTCGCTGAGCACCTGCATGTATTGTAGGTGGTAGCCCCTCTGGTAGAAATTGATTGACCTTTGACTCACGTGGCTGGCAGCATTGAAGGTGTCCATTGTGAGAGCCACCAGGACGATGCCATTGTCTGGCTCCATTGTCACATGACCACGTGACAGATGGAAGGCCATGTCATTCAGCGCGTCCTGGGTTGTTGGGTGGAAAATCAATTGATGCCACCCTTGTTCAGCTCTCAAGCTGCCCACAAAGCTTGTCAGCTTGCCATCATTATCCTGCATTGAGACGTACTCGGCCATTGTCAAGGCCGTAATCCAAACGCTCTCTTGTCCAGCGGTCTGGATTTGAACCTTTTCACTCCAGAGATTGTTGTTGGGCTCCTCATTGTCCACCACAGGCCTGAGCATTGTAAACTCTGCGAGGTGGTCGCAGACAAATCTGCCTGCATTCATGTACACTGACTTCATTGTGCCTGCTCCAAGGAGTGGCACATCATTGTAGGTTGGACGATCGAAATTGTCGTCCATTGAGCCAGTCAGCAGCTCCACATCGCTGCATTGCTCAGGTGATTGTGGTGCCTGGGTCGCCATTGTCACCTTGACACTTGTTGTCTCCCACCGATTGCGCTGCTCTT